>JAJIZL010026128.1:71456-113042 GCA_023969395.1 Amblyomma maculatum
TATTATTATTATTATTATTATTAGATTGGCGTGTTCAGCACCGCGACATGGCCCATTCGTTTGGCGCTGCTCGGGGTGCTCAGTCAACGGCCGAATAGTTTCGGAGCGCGCGGCGGGGTTGCTACGGCCTATCCCATTCTGACGGAGAGGGGGGTGTGGCCGCACCTTTCGCGGCGCCAAGACGCGCGCCTTCAACCCTTCGGCCGCCCTTCTACGGCTGCATGCTATGTGACTTGCTGCACCTTGAATATGTTGCTTAGTAAGACGCTGCGGACAACTGTGCTAAACGAAAAAGGCACACAGAAGCACTAATGGTTCCGGTCGCAATTTTTTCTTATTATTGACTGTACATTGTGCCTCAACTTATGTGGGGATGACGCTGCCCGAAGCAAGTACACCCGGGAGCAAAGTTTGCGCGATGCGAGTTGGCGAATAAAGTTATTGCTATGCGTCCAAGTACAGTATGCAGCTGTAAAGCAGACAAGCATGGCAAGAGATTCGTGCTCCACCTGCTAGAAGGAATTCCGGCGAGACAGCTCAGAAGCAATCTGTTTCCCGCGATTCCGCAGCCAAAAGAAATTGGTCAATGGTTGCATTCTTGCTTGATCAAATGACTTTTAATTGTCAAAATACGTTCTCAAAAGCGAGAAATGTGATTACGAATTTTGCAAATAGAGCGACGAAACCATGACAGTCTTGTACGTGAGCATGCTGAGCAGCTGGTGTTTATTTCTTGTTCATATAAGGCGAACTTATTGAGTCTGCTTCCAAACGGAGCATCAAACTGTTCACCTGAGTAGGCAGCGCAGACAGAAAGCTTTTTCCTGAGCTACTTTCTGAGCAATTTAAATATATACCTCAGGTCATGCATGTATTTATGACGAAATTACTTCAGAATTGTACCTTCGCAATGCATACAATAATTTATTTCCTATGACAAACTCTTGCGTCTGCGCCCTTGTAGTGCTTGCTTCACACGCGCGGAACTTTTCGGCTGAGTGGCTTATTCGTTAGATGTTTTTTTCGGTAAGCCGCTCTGTCTCTAAGCACTGTTCGTGTTTGACCGTAGGACTTTATATATTTGTTTGCAACTGTTGAATGCTCCCCTATGCCTAACCCTGCCTGCCAAGCAAAAAGCAGCCAGGTCTTTGAATGTGGAAAAATCAGTTGCGTAAACTTTTTCCGCCGTTTCCTTTTTTCTTTTTTTCTTTTTTTCTCTTTTTTTTCTTTTTTTTTTTAAACAGACGGCGCTCTGCTGGCGGAGCTGTCACCGGGAACGGAACCTTCTCTGGGTATGATTTAAAGCCACGCCTTACGAAAAGCTTCATCTGCTGGCAACGTGTGAGAACTTAGACCAAGCTCTTTCTTGGTGCTCGCCGTGCACCAGGGCGCGCGGAAGTTCGGCATGTTTCTGAAAAATGGAGCAAATTACGCGTGGAATCTGAGGCTACATCCTCCGCGCTGCAGCGTAATCTCTCTACAGCGCGGGCGCACCGACGGAGCCCTTTTCTTTTTTCCGCCGCGGCCTAGAACGCGATGGTCTGCATCCTTTGATTTTGACGCACATAGCCGGCCACAGATAACATAGGTGGCTATGGTTGGGTGTAAGTAGTGCGCCAATTTGTGCCAGGAGAAACAGTCGATCGAGAATGTCTCCGGAACGATATTCAAATGCTTCAGATTGAGCGCCCGGCTAATGGAGTAATGAAAAAAAAAAAGATCTGATTTCCCCCAGTGTTGCAACAACCACAGGCAGGTGCTGCAGCTTCTCGCCCTCTACTCGGGCTTCTCTTAATGCTTGAGTCCATTTGGGAGGTTAAAACCCTGAAAACCACACCTAATAAATTATCGCAGCCAGGATCGTATCTAAAAGACAAGTGGACGGGAAAATATCACAATTCCCTTTCAGAAAATACGGAGGAATGACAGCCAATACATATCGCACCCTGGCGATGCGTGTAGAAGGCCTCCATTACATCTCGTGTTAACTTATCGCTGCTGTGTGTGCATGCGTAAAATGAGAAGCATTTTGACTTCTTGTCTCAAAACGTCGACTGAGCAAGACAGTCGCCTTTTGATCTTCGTTATACATAATCCTTCCCATGCTTGCATTTGTCCTTCCTGCGTGTGACAGAGTATTTCCTTGCTTTTTAATGTTCCATCAGTAGCCTACTGACACACCTCTCGGTCTGTCCAATGCACGTGACACTGCACGAGAAGGGGACATAATACGCCATCCCTATTTCGCAAGGAATAGAGCCGATATACTTGACGCATTTGACAACCATCCCTCTTTCCATATCGCTTCTACTTCACCTGCCTGCACGTTGTGCTCAGTTTCCTAGAGTAAAAAAACTCCACACCAGTGTCAGAACTACCTGCGAACTTCTTTGAGTTCGGAGCTACTGTCAGCCTTTTTTTTATTCTGCGTTTTGTTGCGTTTCGTTATTTGATAACCCACTTGATAGTCAGCGCTTGTTCGTGCTGTACCTTTATCTTTGTTGACAAGACAAAGCCTCTGAAGTCAGGAAGGCATTACGGAAACACGGAAACAGAGTCTAGGAGAGCCCCATGTAAGAGTACTGGAAGATACATATAGCGACTGCATGCCACCATAGTCGTCAAAAAATAAACTAGGAAAATCCCAATAAAAAAAGGCGCCAGGAAGGGAGACGCAAACTCTCAAGTCTTTTCCACAACGTATTCACGAGGCTACACAACGTATTTCCATAACGTATTCAGAGACCTGCACTGGAAACGCTTTGGGATAAACTTACTCGAGAATACCTTAGTGATAGGCGACACCCTGGCGACATTGACTTGCTAAGCAGTATACAAAGCAATGAATTGTGAAGCATGGGCACCGAGCTAGACAGGCGTACCTAAATGATGGGCGTCGCCATGGTGGTGCACTGGTTAGGGCGTTCTAATGCTGTGTCCAAGAATGCGGGATCGAATCGCGGCCGCGGCAACCGCTTTTTGGTGGAGACGAATGGCAAGGTGCCCATGTCTTGTGTGATGTATGATGTCAGCACAAGGTAAATAACCCCAGGTGGTCGTCGAAATTTTTGGAGCTCTCCACTGCGGCGTATCTCGTGGTTGCCTGAGTCACCATGAGACATTAAACACCATAAGCCGACCAACCAAAACGGTGGCCAGTGGCCTTCTGGATTAGTGTCCAGAAAACTACAATAATTTTCGACAGTCGCTAAAGGAAGCAGCAGATACGGCAGGTAGCAGCTAGAAGTGATGAGATAATACGTCTTATTTAGAGCAGACAGTGGCCGCACATCTGGACTTCGAAAGTGAACTCAGTACAAAAAAAAAAGAAACAAACAAAAAAACTAGTGGAGTGGAGCGCATCTACCAGGCACTCTCCAATCATGAATGACAGCATACCAGTAGGACACATGAGAAAACAACATAACAGCTACATCTTCTCGATACTCATTTATTAGGCGGAAACGTGGAAACTAACAAAACGGGTTCAACTTATTGAGGGCAATGCAACCAGCACTTTCAAGGCAATAGTTATAATGTTAATAGACAAAAATAGCAGAGTGGGTCAGGGAACACACGCGGGCTACTGACATCCTAGTTTAACAAAAGAAGTACAAATGGGCAATCGCTAAGTAACCGACTCGATTATAAGAGAGGCCAAGCATAAAAATGGGCTGCAGAAAATAAGGTGGGCAGATGAGAGTATAGGAATTCTTTAACGCGCGCTGAGACAGCACTGCACGCGGGCGCGTTTCATCTCGCCTCCGCGCAAGATCAGGAGGCTGCAGCTGACTCAGTGGCGGGTCATTTAGAGAGATACAGGAGCAGAGACGTGAAGGCAATAAAAACAAAAATATTGAGGGAAAATGAGATTCTTTTTTTTTAGAGGAGAAAAAAGTGAATAAAACATGGAAAATTTCCTAGTGACATTTCAATGATTTCTCAGGGATTGCTTCAAGTATAGACTATTTATTTGTTGCTTTTAAAACCTCTTCAGCATGAATAGACGAAAAGTGGCAAGCAACGTTCATCGCCGTATAGGAGTTTTTATTTAGTTTACGGCTACATCGGCTATTTAGGGCGCCGTAGCGGAGGGCTACGAATAACTACAATGCCCTCTGGCCTTGAGGGTAAAATAAATGACATAGAATTCTTTAACGTGCGCAGAGACCACACTGCACGCGGACGCGTTTCATCTCGCCTCGGCGCAAGCGCGCCTATATATCATTGCCTGTCAAGACGGCATCTTTCAGATGTTAGTCCTGCGAAGCTGTGGGTGAAGGCACTTACCACAGTAGCACCAGGCGGCTGAACATAACAAGTCAAATTGAGTGCTTTATCTCAGGGCTTAAGTCGAACAAAAATGCCTGAATGTGCCGCCGCGCAATGAATACTGCACGAAACAAGAATGCCTCAGATACGCAGCTTTATCCGAGTATACACGCTTTCTCGCGGGCGAGGTTGGTTGTTATATATCGGTTCCTTTCGAGAAGGCTGTGCAATAATTCTTTGCGAGATATATTCGAGCTGTCATCCAATGAACTTTTCGATCAAACAGCTTTACTGAGCATTGGTTCTCCTGACGACAGAAAAGTAAATGCTAAGGTATCGAACAAAACGCTACTAGCGCAGTGGCTTGACGATGTTCCCACCTCTGTTTTGCATTGGCGACAGTCACCTTATTTCAAATATTTGCCCGTTAGAGCAAGCGAAGAAGCAAGTAAAGAAATGTACAATATAGACAGGGGCTCTGTTGGAAACTGTACTGATTTAGAAAATGTACATGTATTTACATTCACTCGTCACGGACGTTTATACACCATATTATGAGTAAAATCGCATAATATAAACGAAACATATTGACAGCAAAATGAAATATCCTCGGCAATTTTAAAGAGTCACATACGTTCAAGAGCACGCAGTGTCACGTACCAGAAGCAGCAAGGCAGTCAAGGTAGGCACATCAGCAATTCTTGACCGATAAATAAGTCTCATTCAACCGATACGTTTCCTATAGAGTAAGGTACTTTTACCAATTGTCCTGGCTATTCTCGTTTATATCTATATTTTTCTTTGCAGGAAATTCAAAACAACAGGCATGTGATAATATAGCTTCTGTCGGCCCTCATACGACGAACGTATAAACCAGTGCTCTCCGTTTCTGAATAAGTAGGGTGTTTCTGAGGATCTTCTGGGAGAAACCAGACAAATGCTTCAACTTATGCCGCTGCGTGACCTTGCCATGCACACTTTCACAGAGAATACAAAAGATAGAGAATACTTACAGTGCATGAGAGTTGATTAGCGGTGGGAGAGGTTCTTCCGCGGTGTAACGCCTGGAGGCACTTTTTATGCATGAAACGGCCACTGGTGTAAACAAATTGACAGTGGCTCAGCTTAGCTATGCGAGGATGTGCGTAGCGAGAGGTACGTTTCCCTGGCTCAGCTTGTTGCGGTCACTGTGTGTTTAGCCACAGTCTCTCGCACACACTAAACACGTGTCCAAGAGGATTGTTCACAAAGTCTGCTTCAAATGTCCGGGTCGCAGATTTACTTTCAGAAACACGAATCACGGTGAGACCAGTCACACGACGGACCTTCACATCCAATTCGTTGCTTCCCCTTGACTGACGTCTTCCATAGGCTCCATCTCGGCGGCTATGCGCCGTCTGTTACGCTCGGCAGTCAGTAATTCAAGCAAGCCTTTCCTCTCTCCGTTCGGGCGTCTCCGCTGCTCTATTCGTCTTCTTACGCTCATTCTCTCATTGTTGGGTAGCCAAGGGCCAAGCGCCAACCTCAGAATCGGACGAGTTATTCTTCTCTTTTCTACACTGCCGTTTATCAGCGGCTGGACTCTTCAGAGAAGGATGTTTTTAAGCGGTTGCCATGCTAACGACGCATGCGCACGCCAGGTCTCTTCCGGCCTCCGCGAAATGCTCGACTGACAGCCCAGTGTAGCTCTCTGCTACAAAAGGCAAACGCTATGCAAGTATTGTAACGTTGCACACGGCTCTTACAATGCGACGCGTTTGACAATAAGGCATCTCTTGCACTATTATGCAAGAGATTTCGGATGGACATCAAGTAATTTTTTTTTCTACCGGCAGCGTATAACAGCCCCCGAAGAAGATTTCAATGATTTCTACGCCACTGCCTGCATGACTTATAAAATGACTTCATTGTGTGTAGTAGTGTCACTAGAGTGGCGTTAACTTCTTCAACATTAATGAGTAAGCAAACGACGTCTGTTAATGTTGAAACTAAAGTGGTAAGCTAATCACGGGGTGAGCCCACCTCCACGCTCGACTTGCAGGTGACCAGCGCATCTTTCAGTTAAATCATGTAGTGTGATTAACTGACTTTTGATGCAGTATCACCGAAATGAGGCATGCCACTGAACTTAGTTGACAAACTACACTACACAGAGGCACTAAACAGGAAGACATCATTACAAACGCAGCAAGGGGTATCTGGAGATACCTACAAATAAGAACTTACCCCGACTCCTTGCTAGTAAGCAGATGGTACCCAGTGTTGAAAAAACATAGCAGGCATGGTTCGCAGGATCTGTACATGGCCAAATATGACGCAACCACAAAAGAAAGAAAGACAGAGGCCCCCTGGGAAACTAATGCTCAGCTCCGACCCTACTTATACGCAACTTGCTGCCATCCAATGGGTTGAAGAGGCCGCCCAGACCCAAAGCTCCGAGCCGTCGTCTAAACGGCCTTCTCTGTTGAACAATAAAGTTGATTCAACACCGCCACCGCGGCCCTCTACACCGCCACAGCGGCTTCCCCCTTCCCCACCAAGTCTAAACTTCCGAGGGGGCGTGTCTGCGAAAGTGAAAGTGTGTCAGTGTGAGTAACATTAAAATGATAAGGACACTCCCTCAATGACGAGCCTGCCCTTGACCTAGGGAACCAGGGGAACACTAATCCTTTAAAAACTGTGTGTGTTCGGGTATCGTCAGTCCTCTAATCTGCGTGCGGCCCGGGGTAAGACGGGTGCGCCACGGACTTTCGTCAAGCGACGTGTGTGGCGATTGCGGTGCAGTAGAGACATTGGACCACATGCTGCTTCGCTGTACCGCATGAGCCACGTCCCCAGATGCTGGCGGCTTATAGGGCGCTCGGAATCATCCCGGACAGCATCGAGACGCTCCTATGGCCGCGAGGCAGTGCGCGCACCCGTGACAGGACAATGGTGAGCCTCTGTGCGTTCATCGAGTAGGCGGGCTTGAAGCCTCGCTTGCTCTTCGCCAGGTAGTGCGTGCGTGACCCGAACGCTCCCTGTGTGCTACCTTGGACGTATGCCGCCGGGCCCTCTCCCCTGCAGCTGGTGCATTGTGTCGCGCGCGCGATCTGTCTGCGACAGAACGCTACGTGTGCGCGACTAAGTACATACATCAATGGTACTGGGAACAACGAGCTTGTAGACAGCCAAAAATGTGAATGCCCATAGTATGTGTAGGTGATAAATAAAAATTAATTTAACCACGCAGTTCATTTATTGCATCCTCCTAACTGTCTGCATTGGCTAGTGCTTGTCTAATTAAGGTTTGGTTTGGTTTGAGGCGTTTAACGTCCCAAAGCGACTCAGGCTATGAGTGGAGGACTACGGAAATTCTCACCCCCTGGGGTTTTTTAACGTGCACTGATATCGCACAGCACACGGGCGCCTGGGTTTTTGGCTCCATGGAAAAGCAGCTGCCGAGGCCGGGATTCGATCCTGCATATCTTTAGGAACAGGACCTAATTGAAGTAAGTAGATTCACTGACATGCCCACACTGAGTTTCCTTCTCTGCACAATCAATTCTTATAAATGCATATACATTAATAGCCACATTAAGGTACTTCTTAACGCCCTGCGAAAATAATGCGGCAGCAGTGCGAAGATGCAATATACAACTACTCAGAAAACGTCAGGGTAATTCTCGCATTCCCGTGGGTACTGCCGGTGCTAAAATGAGCTGGTGCGTGAGGTATAGCCTTTTCCTACAATTCACAGGCGCTTTCTTGTCCCAGAAAGGAACATGAACTCGTGATACAACTCCGAGAAAAATTCTGGCCTAGGCCATGATGTGCACCATGTAGAAAGCATCGTCTGTTCCGCCAATAAACAACAAGGTCATTAGCTCTACTTCCTCGCAGAATATTTCGGCAATACAGATGACACCTGCATCAAAGCAGCGGTGTTTAAAAGTCAGCCAGCATTCTTACACAAGATGCACAACAGCAGTCCGCACTGCACGCAGATGCGTTCCGAAGGCCAGCAATGATGCCCGTCCCAGTAGCGCCACCTTTTAGGGAAAGTCGAACTACTCTCTGTAAACGGTCTATATAATTAATTTCCAGTATTTCTATGACATATTTAACAGCCTCGGGAAGGAACAGCAGTTTGCATTAGGTAGCGAAGTACTGGAAGTAGTAGGCGAATATGTCTACTTAGGACAAGTAGTAACTGCTGATCCGGACCATGAAAAGGAAATAACAAGAAGAATAAGATTGGGATGGAGCGCATTTGGTAAGCACTCGCAGATTATGATTAGCAGCTCCCCGCTATCACTCAAGAGGAAAGTATACGACAGTTGCATCTCACCTTTACTCACCTATGGGGCTGAAATGTGGATGCTAACCAAGAGAGTTCTACTAAGGTCGAGGACAACGCAGAGGGCTATGGAAAAAAAAAGTGGTAGGGGTAACATTAAGAGATAGGAAGCGTGCATGGTGGGTCAGAGAAATAACTCAAGTTACCTTTATTCTAGTGGAAATTAAGAACCCAGAACCCGAGGAGAGGTTAAACACCTACCACGAGATCTGTGAATACTACAAACTAAACAGAAAAACATTCTCCACTCCACATAAAGAGCTAAACAACGAAGAGGCCAAAAGTCTTCGCAGACTACAGGCCGGAAATTACCCCAGCCCGGTATGGCTGCACCATTTAAAAGTAGATGACAGACAACACGAAAACTGTAAACACTGTGGACAGAGAGGTACACTAGATCACATAATCTGGCAATGCCCCTTTTCGCCTGGGGCAGTGGCCAACATTCATGGCACGGAAGCTTGGGAATCCCTTCTCCAAAAGCGAAACCCTTGAGACCGAAAAAGAAGTCGTTCGCCTGGCGGCTGAGCCCGCCAAGAATCAATGTATCCTTGCGCGCTTCTAGTCGCGGAGTACCAGCCCCCTATTCGGGTCTGCGTACCTGGGTGGGGGAGTAGGGAAACCTCCTGTATCGGCGGCAATAAAGTTTTAAATAATAAGAAGAAGAAATGGGCATGGGCAGGACATGTGCGAAGAGAGGATAACCGATGGTTGCTTAGGGTAACAAACTGGATTCCAAGGGAAGGAAAGCGTAGCAGGGCGCAGCAGAAAGTTAGGTGGGTGGATGAGGTTAAGAAGTTCGCAGGGGTCAAGTGGATGCAGCTAGCACAGAACCGGGTTAAGTGGAGAAATATGGGAAAGGCCTTCGCCCTGCAGTGGGTATAGTCAGGCTGATGATGATGATGATTTCTACGACGAGTTGGGCATTAATAATTACGGAAAGGGTAGTTTATAAGATATCCATGGGGTATATAATCTTCCAAATATCGACTGTTTCGCAATTTTGCAGTTTTCAAAGGTCGCATCTCCACTTAAAAGAAAGGTTAGCCTCGCTGCCGTGACTATCGGGAATTGTGCAGCTAGGCGGCAATTTGGAGTCATTGAGGGCAGCGTGCGGGGCTGGAGAAAACAGAAGGAAGTCCTGTTTGCATGCAGCGGCAAGAGGAAGAGTTTTCGGGGATGAAAGAGTGGACTGTTCCCCAAAGTTGACCAGGATCTCGCAGCCTTCGTCCAAGAACAGCATGCAGCACACCTAGCAGCAAGCATCGAGCTGCTCCAAGTTACATCGAGGGAGATCGCCAAGGATAAAGGCATTCCGCGGAGTCACTTTAAAGTGAGCACAAAATTGGCTGTGTCATATTATCCGCTGAGCAGGGTTTTCGTTGTGTTGGCAAATGTTCATTCCTCAGAAATTCCTCGCAAGTTACGAGAAATAGATTGTGGCCTTCCAGCGACATGTGATACCTCTGTCACACAAGCAGATTTAATGTCATTCGAATCGAACGTCATTCGGTTTCTTTCGGTGCTACACGGTAAAATATAATGTCATTCGCAAATGGCGGTAATTACGATCAGCTATAAAAAAATGCTGCACTTAAGGAACATTAGCGCGCATAAAAGGCATTTGAAATCACTGTGTAACATTTCAAAGCTGATCAAAATATTTCTGTACGATAATTCAAGCGAAAAACATTACTTTTGGCTGTGCTGTAGCACTTTAGCCTTAAAAATCCAAGCCAAGTATCGAGTCACCCACAGATCCGATAAATGTAAACAAACAATACGACTAAACACAGCGGAGCACGGATACACAGTGCGGAGACGCACGGAAACACGTAGAGCATGCAATTGGCATCCAAACTGTGAGGCGCTCAGTCAAAACTTTAAATAGTCCCGAGATAAACATACGGGGAGATGCGGCTACCAAGGAACACAGAGCCCAAAATAATTGTGAGTATCTGCCATGACTGGACCCCTGCTGTGACCGAAAGTAATGCCGTTCCGTGAGAGCTTTCTGTGCTAATAATTTTACAAATAAATTAACAGTTTTTAAAACAAAACTCTAGAAATATAACTTTTAAATTTCAATGTACGCAGAATATGTTGTTGCATTACTTGTTTCTGCTGCGCATCTGGCGTCAAGAGTACACATTCGGTTCGCGATCGAATGCGAATGAGTTCTTCAAACTCATTCGATGAAGAATGTCATTCGAACCTAATGACATTAAATTTTCTCGTGTAGTACGGGAATAATGACATTAGATGCTAATGTCATTCGATACGAATTACAATAAATTTGCTCGAGTGACAGGGGTATAACATCGCTGCAGAGGTCACGATTTCCAGGTGGGCCAAATCAGGAATGCTGACCAAACTCCCGTGTAACTTAACATGCCGTCGGCGCTCACAGTGCACAAAAGACGCGGCAAGCAGGTTTGTGTTTGATCGACAGGAAATGAGAAGACGCGGCTTACCGTGATGCTGGCCTGCACTGCAGATGACCCCGCAAGCTTTCACCTTATGTTGTATTTAAACGGAAGACGCTGCCTGAAAGTGTGAAACTCCAAAAAAATGTTGTCGCCCAGTGTTAGAACAAGGGGTGGATGGACGAGACTTTACTTCTTGACCGGGTCAAGTCTGTGTGGTGCCGGCGGCCCGAAGCACTGGGGGGGTTCAGATCATTGCTCGTGTTGGAAGCGTTCTGCAGACACCTGGCCGACTCAGTAAAGAGGCTACTGCATGAATAGTGCGCCAAACTCGTGATTCCGGGAAGGATGACGTCCCAGTTACAGCCGCTAGATGTTTGTATTAACAAGCCATTTAGGAATGCTGACAAGCGGTGTTACCAGGAGTGGATGAGGTCGGGAGACCCCGAAGTAACTGCTTCCAAGCGACTGAAGCGGGCCTATCCAGCGATCATTTGTGGCTGGATTGTGGATGCTTGGGCTAGCATTTCTGAGGAGCTTGTATGCCGCTCTTTTAAGAAATGCAGCATTC
This sequence comes from Amblyomma maculatum, assembly GCA_023969395.1. Lineage (NCBI taxonomy): Eukaryota > Metazoa > Arthropoda > Arachnida > Ixodida > Ixodidae > Amblyomma > Amblyomma maculatum. The sequence goes on from JAJIZL010026128.1 coordinate 83,065, forward strand.
CCAATGCACTCGACGGGTGAAATATTAATGTCCTTAATAATTTTAAAATAGCATCGCTCTTTTCTAAGGCGCATTATTTATGTGCTATCACTAAACTGTGCCGCCGAGAAAAGCAAACATAATGCAAAGCAAAGCCTTATGAACGTCAACGCGTTAAAAAAAAAACAACAACAATAATGTTGTCCTTGAATAACGACTAAACACCTGCAGTTACTAAAAAAGGCAACAGTTATATTTTATTTTGCATTAAGAGAAAGTTTAGTTCTTTAAGCAAAATCGAAAGCAATGATAGTGTCGCCACAAAAATTTGGCGCCAAACACCAGAACTATTTCAACAGCCTTCTAGTTTTGTCGTATAGCAGCGGCACAACTCCATCGAGTTCGATCAAGATTGAAAATCTGGAAGGCTATCGACTTAATCGCCTTTGAAAATGACCATGTGACTGGGGTATAACTCCCCAGTCTGACTATATCAGGCAGTCATGCTTTCATGTCCGTGCCACTTCACGATGTACTGCAACACAACCGTAGATCATGCTCATGCCATGAACAAATAGACGTGTCACGCGATGCAATAACATTGTTTTCATGGGTAACGAAATAGTAAAGACCACGATATAGAACACACAGAAAAAAAAAAGTTTTAAATGCCAACTCCTATTCTCAAGGACACCAATGTTTACCCGCAGGCTCCGCAACTTGGTTTGTTGCAACCGATTAGTTTCATGATATTCGGCAACAGTGCTCCTCAGCTCGCGCAACTGGGCCTGCAGAGAAACCTTGCTACCCAGCTGCAACCTGGAAACTCGCCTCGAGGCCAAGGCCAGAGCCCAAGGTGCAGCCATCAGCATCGACTGATGGCCATATAGCAAGGTCTACAAGGTCCCTATTAACTAAACGTCAATAAAGTTTTTCCAATCCAATCATCAGCTCATCAACAAGGCCAATCTGCTCTTCCAGATATTTTTTTAGTCAAGAAATTTGCCACAAGGCATAAGTTGAGAAAGGGGGAACGGAATGCAGGAGATTTAAAAGAAAGAGTGAAGTCCAGTTTCACTAAGGTAGTTGCAGAGGTTGGCGGTGTAGTAATCGTCCATTTTCCACTTCTCCTAATCACAGTCACGGTTCCACCCCATTCCAGATTTCCAGATACTTCCAGATTTTCCACCCACATTCGAAGTGCCCTCACAGCAGTCTTGTTTTGAGCCTGGTATTCCTCAACCGATCTCAACCTTTGCTTAATTTACATCTGGTCATCCAGCAGCTACTGTAGAACACTTATGAAGCCCGAGTTTTAGTCTGACACCTCCGCAATAAAAGAGTAGCAGTATGAAAAATGCAGCCTTCTTCATTAACCCTTTCGCTGTCGGACGTTTCTGGCCGTGACGCACTCCCAGTGTTGGCTTGGTTTCATGGAACGAGCATAGTGACTTATTTTTGATTGATTGCTATACAAATAACATAGTCACTGAAATATGCACATTTCAATGTTAAAATTGATCTTGTTTAGTGCAAAAGCTCAGACACACAGTTCGTTGCACACGGAGGGCGCACTTTCGGTGACCCACACAACGGAAATAAATGGCACGTTGTGAAATCCAGATGACAAAGGGAGATAGAAAGAGGCTAAAACAGCCTCCTTTGCTGCTGCTAGCCGCAAGCAAGCGCGCGGCAAGAGAGAGCAAAAGCAGCGATCGAGTCATATATCGACGTATTGGAGAGGCAACGGCACGAGCCCCTGAACGTGATGCGTCGCAGCAGACACGCCAACAGAACAAAATAAAAGCCTGCAAACCTTCGGCAGAAGACAGAACAGCCCTTGAACCCGTAACCGCATGCACGCACCGAGAAACACGCTTAGGGCGATAGAGTAGCGTGCGCGGAGCAACCACATCCCCCCGCAAAAAATGTGGCGGGGTGGGTGCGGTTACCCAATAATCTTCAGCATATACGTACCAACACAACGCGGGGCAAAAATACGAACTAGCTGAAAGATTTGACAGATGGCGCAGCCTGTCCAAGCGCGCCAGCTTCGCGCTCAGGCGCAAAGTTTTGAATGCACGATAGAGAACTTACCGGTTTGTTCGTGTCAGCGAGAAGGTTAAAGGGGTCATGCCATGGTCGTCCATTATATTGCTGTTTTGTAGTCTGGTGGATAATACTGGACCTCATTTTATTTCCGAAATTTGAGCGTGCTAGACGCATTCTTTAATTCGAAATAAGTGACCGAAGTTGATGCCGGGAAGCTTCTCTTACCGACAACGATCGCCATTTTGAAATGCTTAGTGACGTTACAGGTTGACACTGGCCCCCACGTCATCTGCTGCTTTGCAGGCTCTGATAAGTTGCCGACGAGCTGTACTGTGTTCGCGCTTGATTTAAACGACCCTAGTGAGCATGTATCTGGTAACAAAACACAGACTGTAGTGAAGCGCATTTAGTCCTGCTGAGAGATCCACATCCAGTGCGACCGCCGCCTACTGTCCGATGGGAGCACTGCCGTGCCGTTAACACCGCTGCGATGGCTGCACTGGCCGTGCCTTAATTGTGACACAGCAAATCCTTGCGCCGGTGTCAGAAAGGCATGCTAAATTTGTTTTTATTACAATAATAATAGGTCCTGGGAAAATAATTTTAAAAATGAATGCAATGTTGACCCATACGGTGGGAGTTTCTGCTCACAGCCGCACCTTCTGCTGGCGCCGCGCCCGTGTTCTTGAATACGCTTGCTCCGGTGCTAAGGCATCGCCGAAAATAATTTCTTTTACTAAGAAACAGTGCGGTTGAGAGTAAAGAAGTTTCATGATCGAGTAGCCGTCACTATAATGTGTTGCTGATCAATTACAAAGTGCCATCCGCTGTGGCTTCCATGCAAAGCAATCTATAGGCCTAGCGACAATTAGGGAGAACCAGGCATCAAGACTGCGACCATCCGTCATTATGACCTTATCTTCTGCTTTCATTATGCAGCTGGGAACCAGACTCAGGCCTGACAACGACTGAGCAGTGCGAACTATGCTGCTGAGATGGGGCAGGTATTGGGTGCCTCGATGTAGTGCGGCGCACTACACTGCTGCGTCATCGGGTGGTACTTGCAGTTTGCAAAAAAGCGCCGTCGGTTGGCACTCAATGAACTGCATTTTTAAGTATTGCTTTCCACTGCTTTCGAGACATGTTTCAGTGTATATTATGTATGCTGTAGCGGGCCAGCTCGTGCGCCTTTCGTACTCAAGTGCCAACACGTACAGTCTTTGTCAGAAGTATACGGCCCAAGAGGTTCGCTTCTAAGCACTGTAATGCGGCTGCTGGCAGTAATACTGGAATATGAATGTGCGCTAGATAAGAAGGCGGGAGGAATTTCTCATGTACGAGATTTCAAACGCTATAGTTACTTTACGAGCCTCATTACTGGACTTAGAACAAAAATACTTGGGCCGCATACTTTTGGCAAAGACTGTACATTTGAGTCCTGCCCACAGATGCAGCTATTTCATAGAGGGATTGAAAAGCTCAGTTTATGCTAAACGCGATTAGCTGCATGACTGCTGTTTAGTCCGCCACATCGGATTACCGCACCTTCGCGTGACGAATGTGCCGCGGTTGACGCTACTCGTGGACAGAACATGCAACAGAGAACGCGGTGTCGGCCTATGTTGTCACCTGCTGCGCTGGTTGCCACATCAGCAAGCTGTCATGAATAAATGAAAAAAAAAATAGATTTAAAAATATCTGAAGCTCCAATAGAGCTGAAACTTTAGGTTTTAGTTGCTTGGCATATCAGGAAGATGCAGTTTACGTTACAAAATTGGTATCATGACCTTTTAATGAAAAAGGCATTGACTTACGGCACCTTCGTACAAAAGAGAGCACGCAGACACGAAAGTCACACAAGGCACAACTGGCAATGCATACAAAGCATTGGCAAAATAACAGCATACTCCACCAACCTGCATAAACAGCCATAAGGTGAGTGCCGCTGCCATGGTCGTGCCAGTTACACGACCCAGAGGAAGACTGATGCAATTACCTGTTAGTAGCTCGTAGTGGTGCTCGACGACGGTCAAACATTGAGTACTGGGTGCCACACAGTTTCGTGACGAGGCATTTGTCGGTGACAAAGGGTTCAACGAAATCACTTGAAGCGGGGGCCAACACTGGTGATTCCTTGGTGGTGACCTGAAGGCTGTCACGATCGCATCACGAGAAAGCCATTTCTCAGACCTGCATGAACAGCCAAGCAGTGCTGTCATGGTCATGCTAGTTGCATGCTTCCAGTGACAGCTGCCCATAACAGCACTCTTTCTTTTTAATATTAGAATCTTATTTCTAAAAAAAAAACTTAAGAGCTGCTCATAACATAATTCTCCATTTTCCATTTTAGGAGCACCTCATTTCAACGGTCAAAACAGCTGCCATGTGACCCTACTACTAAAGGAATAGAATTGCGGCAGTGCAGTTTCAAGCGAGCGTGTTTTCTTTAATGGTGGTAAAACTTACGCTGCCAACATATGGCATAAATTTGTGCTGTGAAAGTGCTAGTACCTTCATGCATGGTCAAAGGTGGTGTGCAAGGAAATATCGGGATTTAAGTCACATTAACACACCCTTTTAGCACAGCTGCTGTTCTTGCTGTTCTCGTAGTAAAAGGAAATCATTTTCATAAATGCAGCAGAATAGGTAAGAAAGCCCTGAATGAATGTAGCAAGTGCTTATGTCTTGAGAGAGCTTGAACATGGCACTATGAAGTTCCATTTACTCTCCCCTAACCCCCCAGTGTTAAAGAGAACTGAGAGAAAGTCATGAGCCGAGAAAGAGCCAGACAAAGATAGGCCCCCTTATCGAAATGTTGGCTGGCCTACTGAACTGAGGCTAACCCTCAACCCTTGTTCACTTGTCTTTCATGCTGAGCAGCCATCTTTCCCTCATTTTACTTTTCCCCCCACCCCATCCCATCGCCTCATACCAGGCACAATGCTGTAAACACATCATATTGATGTAGTTTGAAGATGGAACCAACAATGACCTCTCCAAACACTTAGGCTCCTTCAGCAGAGTTTGGCATTAACTAAAAAGGACTTTTGCATGTACTGTTAAACCTGGACGCAACGAGCCTTCATGAAGGAAATTCCTGAATACAGTAAAACCTCGTTGATACCTTCTTTAAAAAATGCTGGCAGAAAACGTATCCGTAAAACGTATGACTCTATTGCCTAATATTTAAAAAATTAACTGCTGAGTGAGACACAAAGGCATTTAAAATTGAGACTTTCACTGCATAAAGTGTAGATGAGCATTTATCTCTTTTTTTATCTATAGCTGAATTCAGTTCGTATTTGCGTTATCCTAAGGGCAGAGATTTGGCAACAGATCTGGTTGGCAGAAGGAATGACGAGCCGGGATCACTTGCTTAATTGTTTCAGGATAATTTGCCCCCTAACACCAGTGACATGTGGAGAAGCCATCGCGATGGCTTCCAGTCATCATGCTTTTGCTCATGCGGCTTTCCCAGACCCGGCCAACTCTTAAGCAAGCGAACAGAGTGCAAGTTTGTTATTTTGAGCTTCATGGGACCAGAAAAAAAGTTTGAATTACTGAATGGCCTCGAAAAACCTGACAACAGAGATTTGCATTATAGTAAAGTTACTGTATTTACTCACGTAACGACCCCTTCCAATAATGAACCCACCCTCCACTTTTGCCACTAATTTGAAAAAAAAAAAAAAGAAAATGTGTTCATTAGCGCATCCCTCCATTTCACGCCGTCACTCAATTCCACCGCACATTTCTTGGCAGTGCACCAACACACTGCGCCGTGATTATGTCAGGGTGTTTAAACCTTTTCAAGCTCTATAGGAAAAAAGAAAGCGGAGCCGAGGGGGGAAGGGAGGGCAACTTGGCAGCTTGGCAGCGTGCCAGCGCTCGTCCTGTTGCGCAGGCCTTTTTTTTCACTTCGCATCGCGTTTGGGGCAGGTGTCGTCCACTACCGCACAATCACTGAAACGCACAATAGTACAAGTGTCTTTTGAAGCGAACAATGCTGAAAGCCGGCGTTACGATCGCGACTGACCGCATGCTTTCGTTGATGACTTATGGGTGAAACAATGGATGACTGTAGCAAAAAAAGAAAAGCGTTTTTCCCGCGTAAAGATTTGGTTTTTTATATTTGGAAACCTGTAGCGCTCATCCGACATCACAGCCTTTCATAGGCGTGAGCTGGGACCACACCGACTGAAATACTTATCGGTATTACCAAATCAACGGAGGTTGAATTAACGAGTATTTAGTTGCACTGTTTGGAGGTTGCACGGAAGGGCAGGTTGCCGCGGCCGCCAACCCTACCCTCTGGCGCCGCCAGCCGCCGCATCAGTCATGGCGCGATTTCAAATCAACCTCCGCAATAGCATAAACTGCACCTGTTTCTCCAAACACATTTCCTTATTATCACTGCTACTTTCCTACTTGAGCTGGCCCTTTACCCTTTTTCTCTTTTTGGGTGTGCCAGCTGTGGTTCACAGTGCTGTTATTATTGTTTCTTTGTCTGCCGCCCCCCCCCCCCTCCTTTGCAGAAAGTTTTAAGAATTGTTCCCCTGCAGATAATTCCTTATCAGGACCCTCTACAAAGCCTGTCCCTTTTTAAGAAAGGTGTATCTGCAGGGATCCTGCTTAAGTGGTGAGTAATCATCCACCGCATTGTAGTTTTTCCTGGTACTGCTGCTTTTATTTCTTTTTCAGGCCACAGGATCATTGGTTTCAGGCTGAGAAACACACACTGAAGAAACTTTTTTTATATATTTCTTTATTTTTTTTTCCCTTGACCTATTTTCTTACCCACCCTCCCCCTCCACACTCCTTGACCTACATTCTTCTGAGCCAGTCTCCTCCTCCTTAGCTTTTCTTCGGAAGCAAAAGCGTATTTAAACCCCTGCCAGTGATGATCGCTCGGCCCAGACGAGACAAGTCCCCTTGTCAAAACGTTGGCTCGACCTGCTAACTGAGGCTTCCCCACCTCTATCCTTGTTCAGTGCTCTTTCATACCATGTAAGCCATCTTCTTCCTCTCGTTCTGCCTTTAATTCTTGTAGTGTTACCGGACTCATAGCTTAGTTGCGAATTGCTAGTTGCAGTGCCACTCGTTAATATAAAAAATCATGTCTACACCAGGACTCAAAATGCCATACATTCGTGTACCCACTGAGCACTAAGCCCCAGTCTGCACTGACTGTTTTCCATATTACCCGCTTTAACTTAAATACCCTATACAACCAAAAGAGATCACGAGCCAAACAACCCCGTGGTGGCTCAGTGGTGACGACGCTAGGCCACTGAAACGACCAAGGTTCGAACCTGATCGTGGGCGGCCGCGTTTCGATGGAGATGAAACGGAAATGCGCCATTACGTTGCGCGACGTCAACACGCAGTCGAAACTATTCCACAGCCCTCCAACGCAGCAATCCTTGTTTCACTTATCTGAATCCCACCTTCCTCCCTAGCTTTATGATGCGGCTTCGGAGTCGACAGAGAAATGTGACAGATACTGCCCCAGCTTTCCTATAAACCAGTTTAAAATGTTTACGTCCCAAACATGCGGTGCAGGTTCCACTGAAGCCTCTATACTTTTTTCATTGCAAGCTGTAGAGGAAAAGAACAAAGGGGAGGCGCATGGAAGTCGATTAGATAATGTGTAATTATCGTTGTTTTCATAGGTTATGTTTCTATTTCATCCCGCCTTCCCCGTGTCTGGGCCAGTTGGGCCTGCAGTCTTGTGAATACTCGGTGGCTATACGCTACCCGTGGGGAGGGGTAACAATTAAACGAGCGAAAAGGAAAAGCCCTCTAATTCATTCAAGAAGAACGTGCACACGCTCCTTGGCCTTTTGTGGTCGGTATGAACACAATATGCACAGTGTACGCGAAGATAACTTGATATTCGCTGTAAAAAAAAAAAAAAGAATGGTAATATAATGGCGTGCACTATAAGCCTGAAACAAAAAACGCCGGATAAAAAGAATTACAGGGGTACACTTTAAGTCTTCTTACGTACGGAAATGCGAAAGCATTGCGAGTCCCGTACTTAGTCCCGTTATCAGCTTGTTCTGCATTTCGTTACTTTTCCGATGTATCATTTTTTTTTTCATTCTATTTTTGTTTTTGGCAGTTTTCTTAGCAGTTACGCTTCCATTTTTCCTTTTTTTTTCTTTTGATCTTCTAGTTGTTTTTGTTGAGATTATTTTTATTTTATGTTTTGCTTACTCAGCTATCGTCCCTGAAGCTTACTATACCACTGTTGACATAGAACTTTGGCGGCGGGAAAGTCACAGGGATACGCTCACTGGGCTCCACCCATTTTCTGCATAGTCGAATGGTTGCTTTAGTGCCTCGTCGATGCATCCCCTGTGCAGAATATATTCCGGAGCTCATTTACCTCGGGGAGCTACGCATGCAGTCAGGGCGGGATATGTCTTAGGTCATGCGAATAGGTACTTCCCTCTACGTGGCTCATGACACGCATTTGGCAGCCGGCTGCTGACCCCGGGATGCAAGCTGTGGCAGCCACATTTCGATGGGGTTGAAATGTAAACATGGTCGTTTGCTTTGCGATGTCTGTGCACTTAAGAGGACATCAGGTTGTCTTGTAGTTCAAGCGTCGCTTCCAGAGGGTAAGCCCTACATACCATAACATACAACACTGTATCATTCTATACCATACCATACAGTTCCACACCATGCCATGTAATCATGCCGTGCCATGGCGTGAGAAGCCATGCCGTATAGTGTACCCTCCGTGAGCAAGTGCCTACGGTTGTGTTCTTGGCTGAAACTTGGAACAGAGTTCCGCGGTGGATGTCCCGAGATGAGAAGAAAGCTAAGCACGGATGCTGTTCGGAACAAGTAGTTTCACGTGCACCTTTCTAGAGATGCTGTCAGTGTGTTCAGTTAACAATGGCAGTAAGCATCGAGCCCTTCTGACGTACTGAGCTGCGGTTGCAGAGGAAGCATCACTGATTCCATAAATCTTATAACTGGACGTCTTACTACACATGTTGCAAAGTATACATATGTGTTAGCAGTCATACCTAACAAATAAATATCTCCTTCACCTGTAATCCCGTTATAGTTTCAATATACAAGCGCTGTGTGTTTATCTAAACAGCGCATTAATTTAAGCAAATCTATGCTTAGCTTTATCTGAACGAAGCATACATTGTCTGCAGGGGCTATTTCGGGATTGGTATTTAGTATCACTGACAATTTTCTCGGGCCAATGCCACATCATTTATATGTCTTTTGGTGGAGCAGAGCCCTACTTCAGATGAAAGAACTTAAGCACCTTTCTGGTGCAATAGTGCCTTGTGCTTCGATAAAAAAGAAGGTGTCGGGATTCCTTGCTGGTGCTGTGATTTGACTGTCCTAGGTGTGAAAAAGATGCCAGCTTCAGAAAAGCCCTTCTCTTCAAAACGCAGAGGAAAGAACAGTGCCAAAATCAGTAAAGGCGCCCAACTTTGTGGCTTTAACTGTGCAAGAAAAACCAAAATCTGTCCTTTCGATACTGCTGCAGCTGCGATAAATGAGCGTAGCCACACTTATTACAAATGACTTCTGGTCCTAAGATCATGCAAAAAAAATCTCGTTCCTTCATTACTTTTCGAAAATTTTGAAATATAACAACACACAAAGGTGAATGACTAATGCATTGCTTCACTGCCCTAAATGGAAATGCGGCTTTCGAGCACCAGCACCTAGGAGCAGTTGTTCAATATATCTCACAGAAGAATACAGATCGCGCAAAAATGTTCTCCAGGCAGTATTTTGGTTCTTTAGACTTAATTTCCCAAACTGCATTAGGCTATGAGGGATGGCTCACAACCATCGTTTGGCGCGATGTGTTAGACAACGGCAAACAGATGCTTTCTTTTCTTAAATAACTTTTTGACAGGTAATTTTTTACTTTTTCACAGAATCAGAAAGAGAAGGCTTCCCTTTAGAGCCACCTGAAGAGTGAGCCAGTGCCCTCGATTAACCTGACATGACATGGTCACCTACCTGCGGGGACCTCCAAGCGTACGACGGCGCAGATGCAGGCTGGAATGCCCTTGATTGGCTAGGTGTTAGAAATACTGCCCATTCTCCAATGCACCACAACTGGTTTGGCACCGGAAAGAGAAGGCTGCTTACGGCACCTGTAGCCTCTGCAAGCCGGCAAGGCACCCCGTGTCTTCCCTCCTGCGATCATGACATTACCAAGCCAGGACATTATTTAGTGGCCAGGCCCCTGTGTAACATTGTCCATGCGTTCTAGATATTCGTTCTACAAACTATACGTGTTCTATAAATTATACACTGTGACGCAGTGCAGCTGATCGGCCGACATCAGCGTGCACAAACGCTCCAACAAGTGTGTCTTGTGAATACGTAATTCATGAACTGCCCCTCGTACAGTCACTCATTGGCTATTTAGCCTGACATAAATAAAAAAAAACGCTTTAAATGCCTGCAATTTGACCTTTTTTTTTAACAGAGAGCTAACCTGGCAGGCTGTCGTTACTGAGGTTTTTCAAAAAATCATTGACACGGTGTTGGCCTGAATGCCGCACACGAGGCCAGCTAGGCTCAATACCGCTACAAAGACGGCACTTGCTACTACTTTCAGACGACTCTCGCGGTGGTAATATTGGTGGTGCGATGATTATGCCAGGAAAAAACATTCAGATTTTTGACGCCCAATGTGGGGAGTGCGAGCATTAGGCAAGAAAATACGGTATCAGTTTGGTTCTGTCATTCAGCGTGGTGTGAAGGAAATCATGCAATTACATCATGCATTCGACAGCAGTGTTAGGACGCCTGTACACACGACCTATCAGAACTGACGTGCTGTACGAGTTCAGGGTGCACCATACACTTTCGTGCCAAGCTATGCCATTGCGTTTTTGAAATGAAATACTGTTTTTGATTACTAGGGCTACGCCCACACTGCGACCATCACAATAAGTATGCTATAAGACACAAACTACTTAGGAGTCATGGCTACCAAGAGTTGCAACCAGGTCTCTGTAGCGATCATGATGCGTCCTTAAACATGCTCTCTGTGAAATGTTTTTCCAAGGATGGTAGTATCTTCTTCATCTTCCTTTAAGGTAAAGATAACAAGCTTAATGTGGCGGCTCCTATTTTTAGGTAATCTAATTTTCTGGCTATATGTGAAGTTTCTCTACGGCAGCAGTTGTTACCTCGCACTTTTCCACCTTCCTTAGTAGACTAAGTGATGTGAGCCCTCCTTCCATAACTGTCAGCCTCACTTGCTCATCCTGTAATCCATTTTGAAGAAGTCTGAGAGACCTGAATTTCAGTAACCACCCTGAGAGCATCGTCAATCTTAAGCCGAGAATTTCCTTCCATATCGCCACTGCTCAGTTGTAGTAGCAAACGCATAGCATGAAATGATTCCTAGCAGCAACAGTAAAAAATAGGGGCTCGGCAACACCACTAATCCAACACAACTGGTTCTCAGGCATTTAGAAAAAAAACCTCTGCCATCAACCGGCATGAAGACAAGCATAGGGCTGCGCATTGCGTTTCGGAAGGTGCCATTGAAACCACTGAAGTTGCTGAGTGGTTGACTGTCCCTTTTGTACAGTCTGGAGGTTGTCACAGCTGTTGCCGGTGAACAAAATGGACGCTCCACCTCCCATGATGTCCCGTGCGATGAATCAGCCAGCTAGACTACCTGTGGAATCAGCACAGCCCACTTTAGTTTTCATACTTATGACTGCCTATACCTGCTTATAATCCCACTTTGCCATGGGACATTTCTCTATTGCTTCCTCTATACCTGGTGCTATTAGCTTTATTTATTTCACGTTTAACTGTGAATTTCTTTTTTGTCCCTCCCACACTTTCCTTTTGAAGAGGACCTCCAACTGCAGGTTAATATGTTTATGACCACTTCTCAGACTGTACTCAGCCTCTAGTGCCAGCTACTAGTGCCACCACAAAGCTGCGCAGTAATATGCAGTAGCCAGCAGGAAAGGAAAGGAAAGGCGTAGTATCTGTCAGAAATGTTCTGTGGACACCTGACCCGCGCCTTAAGGCAGGGAGGAGTGTGGGAGTGAAAGCGGAAAGAGAGAAAAAGGTGCTGCAGTGGAGGGCTAAGGAGTAATTTCGACCACCCTGGTATCTTTAACGTGCACTTATATCGCACAACACTCGAGTGCCTTTTCTTTTCGCCTCCATCGAAACGCAGCCGCCGGCGGTCGGGATCGAAACAGGGTGCTGCGTCACAGTAGTCAGGCATCTTGACCGCTGCACCATCGCGGAGGGGCGAAATCGGCCCAGGAAATGAAATTTTGCCTATTTTGCTGGCCTTTGTCTCAAAACATGTTTGTGGTACAGCGGCAATACTTCCACACTATGTTCTCAGCATATTTATCTATCAAACTGAGAAAGCCTATATTTATATAACGTTCTAATATACAGACGTACGATCGCGCTAATTTCAAGAAAACAGCGAAAAATGAAAATTTCTGAAGACAAATAATTTTTTTTTATATTTCTTAAACTTTGTCCATCTATTCTCCTTAGCGTAAAACATACTGCATAATTTCGTTGCGCTAGTAATTACGGCCACTCCAATAACGCCCTTGTGCAAGTCGCAGATGCAGAATTCAAGATTCTACGACATTTGTGTATCGCACACTGTTTTTCAACTGTGGCATAATATTGTGTTTTGTCATTTATGCCTTGGCGTTGCAAATTAGCTGGCAGACACCGTAGTGAATGATTCGGAAATTCGTACTCGTGGTGTTCCTGATGCGCTTGTGGCATCGGGCAGCCCAGCGATGTTTTTCGAGCCTTACCTTCACCAAAACACGGATTGCGCGAAAATACGATAAAGCTCAATGAGCAAGCAACGTATTCCAAATAATATTAGTAAAATGAAGAAATTGTGAAGGTCATGGAGAAGTGCCTCATTAAAACAGAATGTTTCTTGGCTGCAGTCGTTTATTTTAATCATTCGACGACGCTCATTACCTTCATTCCTGTGCACAGTTTCTTTGTTTCTTTCATGCAGTCCTATGCATGCCTGCATGAAGTGTGAACCGCAGAACGAACGCGCGGCAAAAACCCCAGTCTGACCGTGTGGATGCCGTCGTCTGAGATAGACACGCGCATCCGGCTGCAGACAGCTTTGCTTTTTTGTGTTCGATTCTTCACTTTGTCACTGCAATGCCACGTTCATTCCGATATCATCTGGCGCAGCGCAGTTTCTCGAGTGGCAACGGTTGTCGCGCCCGCGATATAGTGCACCCGCGAGGATGAAGCGGGCACTCAAACCTCCCCGACAGTGCTTTGATCTTGCTTCCTTCACCGCCATGTAATCGGTGTCTGGTTGCGATGCGAACAAGGGGCGGATAAATAGCGACCCTTCATTTCACATGCGTCGAACAGCTACCCAAGAGGCATAGCACCGGCGGCATCATGTCATGGAGCTTCTCTTTAATTGGCCAGACGGCCTGGCGCGTGCTCCGGAGCGGCGAGCGCAGCGTGTCGTCTGCTCGAGCAGACGACGCGTCTCTGTTTGCTCGGAAATCGAGTTATTTGTTTAGTCAGCGTTACGAAAGTTTCTATGGTGCAAATATCTCAAAATAAATATAAAAAAACTGGGGCCTTTTAATGCCGATTTAAGTGCGAAATTATCCGCGCGCGCGCCGGTGCTTCATAGACACGCCAGCAGAACCGGCGGAGAGGATGGCCCCCAGAACACGTGCTGCCCCTAGCGGCTGCCCTCTCTTTCGGCCACACTAAAGGTCTCTTCGATTTGCCTGCACCAGCTGCAGTAGTTCAAGTAGTGCAGAACCGGCGTCCTCGTTTTGCCAGTGCCGCGCGCGCAGTCAGCACTTCTCTCCTCGTTTTGTCAAGGTGCAGGGCTAGTTCTGCACGAGTTCTCGCTCACTCTGCACTCGCTCCGAAGAGGTGCAGAAAAAAGTGCAGCATGGCGTACGCTGCGCTTGGCCAAGAGCAGACGACGCTGCGCATCGTTCTGCATAGCTTTTGTGAAGTCCGTCTCCTTCAGAACCCGGACGGTTCGCTGCTAACGGATCCGCAAATGGTTGCGTATACAAGGTAGTTGCGCTGCATGCTGGTGATTGGCATTTTGTTGATGGAGGAGCGGTATTATATGTAGTTGTGGCCACATATGTAGTGGTACGTGGCCGCGATACGGCACCTTCGCGCGCGTTGTCCTATGTAGTATTTTTTTTTAATCGAGTTGTGACCTCGGAAAACGGGTAGATTCGAACAGAAATCAGTTGCGATCGATCGAGTTTCTGTCGTGCCAAGTGTGTGTGCCACAAGACAGCTTGCGCAGCGACTATGTGACATCAAACTTGTCGCCCACGGAGCACATAGAATGTCTGAGAGCGCAATGAGGTACGAACATACGTGCGTCAGCTAGTGCTTTTGGACAGAAGTAAGTTAGTGGAAACCAATCAAGCGTCTTGTTAGGCAGTCTTAATTATTTAAACTAGTACTCGTGGCAACTGCATACAACGTTAATTCTCTCGTACCCAGGCGCATGAATGGCACCTTCGCAGACTGTCCGATATATAACGATCGTGCGCAGTCGCACGTATTTGGTCAATTGGTGTCACTGTTAGTCGTCGTCACTTTCCGGTCGAGCGCTGTAGGCCTACGGCAGCTGGCTTCGAAACTGGACGTGATCATGCTACAGCACGCGATGCATGATGCGCGCACGCGTCTGCTAGGTTGCAGAGTCCTACACTTGCGTACTCGTTTTGGCAGCTACCGCCGCACGCCAGTGTCGGAACGGAACTGGCACTGCACGCTCACGTGACCACCCGGCACCGCTGCAGCACTTTTCAGAACTAGTGCAGCCAGTGCAAGCCAAATCGAAGAGACCTTAAAGGTCCACGGAAACGGCCCCCAAGAAGACACTGATAAATGCGTTCAATGTGTAGAACGAATTCTTTTGAGCATTAAACCAAAGTATAACTCCTTAGAACAAAGCCAGTGATTTATTATTAATTTTTAAAAACAGCGTTTTTTGAAATTCGCGGGCAGAGAGGATGTCGTTTGGCGGTGTCGCATGGAACTATTTCCCTGACCCGTGACGTCACTGGTATGTTGACTGGCAAGCAAGCCAGAAGCTTCCATTCGCTGCGGCCACTGCAGCCATGACGTCACAGACACACTTCCGGTAGCTGCGAAAGTCGTCTGCTCGTGCGCTGCGCGAACTCTTCAGGCGCCTCAGGCGTGTGCGAGCGAGGTAAGTGCCTCTACGCACACTGCACACATGGTTACGATTTAGTCGTGCGCTGCGCGAACTCCTCAGGTGCCCCAGGTGTGTGCGAGCGAAGACAATGCCTTCACGCACATGGCACACATGGTTCCAATTTACCGCTTCCGCATCTTTCTGCCGGTGGCTCCGTAGCCATTCGCTTTTTCTTCCGCGTCAGTCCAAGACGAAAACGCCTTGCTGTGTCGTCGGCTGCAAAGCCAATGACTGGCGAAGCGTTGAACTTCGGCATACTCTGCCCAAAGATGCGCGTCAGCGGGCTGCTTGGATGGAACGCGTCGGACTGCAAGCGTCGGACGCCCGCCAAAGTTTCCGAGTTTGCGGTCGTCATTTCGCACCTGATGCGTACTTCTATCATCCGGAAATTGTGCGGCAGTCGGGTATGGATATCAAGCACCTGAGGCTTCGACCGAAGTCCATGCCGACACTCTTCCTTCCTACCAGGAAGGTAAGTTTCCCGGCTAAGATGAATAATTTTTTTCACGCGCGTGAATGGAAATAGGATTCATTTACGCTAGGCGCAAGTCAAAATGTGTAACGCTTGAAAAGGGCCGTGTCGTGGTTCGGCTGCTACGTAGGTGCGGAGAGGAGTAAATGCTGTTGTCTTCTAACAGTTATGATCGACGCACATTGGCCGCTGTGGTTCAGAAAGGTAGTAGATACTATAGTGCGCTTTCTCGTGGACAGGTTATGTTTCTGTATGTCCCATAGGTAAGGCGTAATTGCAGTTGGAACGGCGCGTGCCGCGCCTTCGTCTGTGGTTCGGGATGCGCGCGGGTTCGATGCTAACTTGTAAACCCGTCGAGATGGGCATCAAAAGGGATCGTATTTTGTGCGATAATTCAGTGCACACGCGAGAAATGGTGGTTTAAATATTATCGCTGCAACGATATACCTCTGCTTCGAAGGGGATTGCGTGAAGTACCCTGCCAGTTAAACCGCAGAACAGCGGAGACAGTACGAGAAAGACACATGCGGACATGTGCTGCATCCAAATTGCGCCGCCGTTCCATAGGAAAAGCACCCACGCGATCGTCCAACAATCCGTTATTTTCTGCCAGTTAAGGAACGATTGTTCTTTGAGCAAAGATGTGATAATTGCAGTGTCGTTCCAAGTCTAAAGAACTATAAAAAAATGAAGGGGGGGGTGGGGGGGTTGAAGTAGTTATAAAACTCTGTAACCACATCTGTGCGTCTAAGTGTGCGTGATTGATAGTGAGGCATATAATTTTGATCTCTGCGCTGCTTCCGGAGTGAAAGCAGCTGTGCCTGCGAATTTTTGTTTGCTTTCTATTTTTAATTTTCAGCTCATTGAATAGAACATTCCAATGCAGTTAATTTCTGTTCACTGGTACATTCATCAAATAAGTTTTCAGTATTAAGTGAACTGAAAACTATTCTTTGCATTGCAGTAGTGTGCAGAAAGCTAAACAACATTGCAAAGTTACTTTCATATGCAACAAGCGAATAGTGTTGGCTCTTTATAATAAAAAAAATAAATGAGCATTTGTTGCACGCCTCTGTGTTCATTTCCCTGGCGTGTTCTATGCCTCCTGCTTTATGCTCTGCTGTTTACTACACAATAAAAGTTAAGCAGCCCAGCTTTGTTCGATATACACAGTAGACTAAGTGATGTGCTTTTTTTTATAACTTCAATAAGAGTTGCCAATTTAATTGGTTTCAGCCTGAATCCCAACCACAGACTGCGGCAGAACACTGTGGAGCCACTGCATCTACTAGCCAGCCAAGAAATGCAGTAAGTAGTAGCAAAAGTTGACTTCCACAAGACACGAGCTGTATATAAACTGGTTATTAAGGAACTCAACAGTTATGCAACACCTTCACTGAAGCCAGAACAACCTTTCAGTACAACTTTCACTGTTCCTGTGCTGCGGAGATTTTCACGGTGTAAGGCAAAAGCAGGGTAGACCCATCGATATGCTGCCCAAAAACTAACTCTATCCATGCTACTCCCTTGCTTCCTACTACAATCTATAACAAGCAGATGGTGTTCATAAAACCTTGTTGTATCATAGCCAAGAATTGAGAGCACTGCTTGTTTTTGGCGATTGTCAGTTGTAGTAAATCACAATAAATTCCTCCCTTTCTTCGAAAGAAACTGTCACAAACATGCATAGGAAAATGGTAAAATCATTCCTACATGTTTTTTTTTTTTACACGGTGTTCTTTTTCAGTAATTCTTGTCTATTCAACATGTCCTAGTGTCACCTGTTAATAATTAGGGGGTATTATTAACGATGCACCCTTAACGGTGCACACACTCCCAGACACCCTTAGAGTGAGTGGGGGTAGCTGTTCCGGTCGCGAAGGAGATGCCCTCGACCTGCGTGGTCAGCTCAGCCGGAATCCAACTACCTAGTAGTGACAGAAGGGGGTGGCCGTTTGGTGCTCAGCTGTCGCCGGTTCAAACCAGAGTAAGGATCGGAGTCAGAAGTAACAAACAAAACACAATTTATGTAGAGCAAGAGACGATACAAATGAATACACAAGACCACTTGAAATACAACAGACGAGAGGTTCACAGAATACAAACGCTAAGCATGCAACTACAGAATGATTCAATAGCGCAGGCTTTACAACAGATCAAACACGAGGGAGTTACATAAACAAACACCAAGTTGTTCACCGGGCACTGTTGCAGTCCGACGCCTCAAGAGTCACGATGTGGCCGCCATACGAGACGAGCGCCGCTCTCTTGCAGGACCGTGGGCTTGCCAGCAGCGGGTGATCCCCGGGAGTCCAGCCGAAGCACAGGCGAACACGTCGCAAACACTGACGAACTGTCTGACTGACTGACTGACTCACAAGCGGCGCGGTCTCTTTAAATAGGGCGCGCCGCGTCTGTCTGTTAGCACGCGCCAAAGCTAGCGCGCACACACACTTAGCTTTGCTGGTTATAGCGCTTCCTCTTCCTCCCGTCGAGCCGCGCGTCGTCATTGGCTAGGTCCCATAGAAGATTCTGGAATTTTCTGGCGGATTCCAGTCCGATGAACCGCCGTCCTCCCCGGGCAATGGGAAAGAGGGTGACGGCAACGCGTACAAAGCTACGCGCTCTCCCGCGCGGGGAAGGGGGCTTTTTCTACATGCTTTCCACGCGACGCCGCGCGGGCCTCGCGCCGTGCCGGCTTGATGAAAATGTGCGCCGATTTCGTGACACCTAGCTACTCAACTTTCAGACAGATGCATCTGCCTTTTTTTTTAGGAGTCAGTTCAATGCAGCAACACAGACCCAAGAGCAATGGCCCGATGCACCCAACTGCACACCGCAGCATCGGTCCTGTTGTAAGTAGGATGCACTGCACAACAGGGTAGCAGTTGCCAGAGTTACATGTGTAAGCCTGCATATATGTTTTGGGGGGGAGCCTCAGTTTGCAAGCCAACAAGGTTGACGACTGGGCGAGTTGGTAACGACTCATTTTAAACCAACCAAAGGATGAGACACAGGGAAGAAGAGTTCGTTGTTTTCTTTCGTTCAATAAACATTCAGTTGGTAGCCCAGCCTTGTCCTGTTCTCTTCTTCCCTGTGTCTCGTCCTTTGGCTGGTTGAAAATTGCAAGTCAACTTTTTGACAAGTGGACTTGTCTTCGTCTGGGCAGCATGGTCGTCAGGCGTCACTAGTTGGGGTGACCGTGCTGTCCAGACGAAGACTGAGGCTCCCGCTCAAGCATGAAGACTAATCAGCCAAGAAGATGCACACAGGAAAAAACAGACGCAGAAAGAAAGAGATTGGTTCGTTCTTTCTGCCTCTCTGTTGTTTCCTGTGTGCGTCTTCTAGGCTGGTTAGTCTTCATGCAATGCACCAACTAGCCCAACCAACGTGTTTTACTCCCGCTCAACCCTTGCTCGGTTTCTTTTCACTTAGTGCACGCATCTTACCTCATTCTACCCTGGAATATCTGCATGTTGTAACAAGAGCAAAAAATTGTGGCAGCTACGCAGGTCAACCTGAACCTGAGAGTCCTTGTTGTGGCCAGGACTCAAACTGAACTGCCTGCTGCCCCACTATCACCCATACCAAAATGATTTAGAGCACAAGGTGCATCAACCCCACAGCCACGGGAACTACCATCTCATACAGTACAGCCAGAAGCAAAGAGTTTGGTGTTCGACGATGACTTGGACTGGGATGAAGAGAGAGCCAGCTGCAGAGCATGACACCTCATATATGCCGTCATTTATGCTGTTGTGCAGTCAAACCATACCTAACTTGGTGCTTTTTTTTCCCACAGGCTATGTTGACAGCCTCTTGGCCAGTGTTCTGGAAAGTTGCGAGGGCTCTTCCTACAAGGAAAGCTTCCTAAGGAACCGGCCGCCAACTCCGCACCACATGACGAGCCACTACAACAGGCCTGAAAAGCAGGACCTCATCACTGCCAGGCATTCAAGGTTTTCAAAACCACCACCACCTCCACTATTGCTGCCTGCACTACCATCAACATCAACAGGTTCATGAATCACATATCGCAGTGGAGGGCTACACAGAAATTTCAACCACCTGGGTTTCTGTAACGTGCACTGACAGACATCGCACTGTACATGGGCGCCTTGCTTTTAGCCTCCATTGATAAGCGGCAGCTGCGGCCAAGATTTGGTACCACATCCTTGGGTTCGGCAGTCGAGCGCCCTAACCACTGAGCCACTATGGCGGGGCAAAAGAAAAGTTATTGATCATTCATCATTTAATATATTAGCACCATTCACAATTCTCTGTGTTTGGACACTACCTGTACTATGTTGGAACTTAGATTGCAAGTTGCAAGGACGATTGCAAGTTCAAGTGGTATACAGTCTAAGCTTCATTGCTTCCTTCCGCGGCCGCCTCGGCTCCACTCCATTTAGACAATCCACGCCGCAACAGGAATCCCAGGAATCTCGCAGGACAATGCCACCCACAGTGACACAAGACGCGGTACTAGTAAAGAAGACAGGTGAAGCTTCCAACGTTGGCGGAGAGGTCTCTTGCTGTAAGCATGAAACGCTACCTGGAACCACAACAAAATCTCCGCACCCATCTTCATGGTATCCCTGCCAAAGTGGAGGAAGAGCCGAGACGGGAACCAGAATTCACCGATCTCAAGGTCAACGTTCTGCTAGACAGAACTGAAGCATTGTATCCGCAGATAAAGAACATGGAAGAGAACTTTTTCGAGGAGACTCTTGACAAATTGATCAAAGGAAAGTCCTCAGATGCTGCTACATACGACAAGGTTGTAAAACCTACTGTGAGACTCCGTCGCAGGCTCCGGACCCAAAGATCTACCCAGATGGCGCACCAACAAGGCTTCGTGGGGGACTTGAGTTCCTTTCGGAGCGACTTCAAGTCTTTACTGCTATTTTGAAGAGACATTTCTGCTACGTTGACTCACTACCTAATCTTGCCCACATGAGCTGCCACAATCCACATCATCACAATGACCCATTAGGGTTTCTTTCGCTACTTTTGGTATGAGCGAAGACCTTTTACAAGACTTCTAGAAAGCCGACCTTGATTGGGATGAGATACTGCTGGCACATTTGGAGAGATCTGATGCTCATGAATGGAATGTAGAAGCAGCCACTTTACAACTTCAGCATTGCTAGGTTTCTGGGTGCAGGAATGCAAGGTAACATGGAGTTACATAATTCTGACTGCCCCTCGATTAATTTATTAGTGAATGTTCAGCTTCACATTACTGCACAAAAGCTGCCGAGCAGTTCACACGTCGTGAATATGACCTCTTGGCCAAAGCCTCCTATTGACATTTTTTTTTTATTGAAGTTTTTAGCAAAAAACAGTTTTGTAGTGAGACCGAAGCGAAAGGTGACGTACAAAGATGACTGAGATATTCAGCTCCCTTACTAGGTTTTTAAGAGCAAATGCGTAGATTTTCCGCTACATTAACAACTTGAAGAACAAGGAGAAGGCGACTGGACCATTTTCTACAGAAGAAGTTTAAAAAGCAGAACGTCACATTGTTCATAACGAACAGTAGCGCCTTGAAGCCGTAAAACCCCTACACAGGGGCATTTGAGGTATAAATAAAAAAATTGCGTGAAAAGAAAGCCCCATTTTTTATGAAGTTGAGTATGGCAGCTTTGGTTGCATTTTGACAGCGATGGACTGCTATGAGTCCTAGGTGTCTACGAATCAAAGATGACGTGTATGGAGCATGGAATCTCATCCTTTTGCCGAAGAACTCCAATTTTTCCAGACTAATCATCCTGCAGACACACGAGCAGGTTTATCACACTTGCTTTCAAGACACCTTAACACAGGTGTGCAAAAAGTACTAGTATCCTCATGCGTGGCAGCCAGTTAAAAAGGTGATCCGAGGGTATTTCATCTGTAGAATTCCAAGCCGTTTCAACAGGTAACGTCTCCACTACACGTCGACTGCATCAACAAGTCATCCCCTTTCGTTGTGACAGGATTCTACTTCGCTGAACCTGCGCTGAGCGTGCGCTGCACCCAGCAGCAACGGATATGCAAGCAATGGATATGCAAGCAACAGATATGCAGGCAGCAAAAACATAAAGCAAGAAGCAAAGGGACTGCAGGGCCATCATAGATCAGCCGCTGCAGCCAGACCAGCTTGCGTAGCGGAGCAAGTTGGCGTTCAGACAGGTCACTGGCGATGCTTGTTATAAGAACCAATAAACATGCTGACAAGAAGAGTGGAAACACTACCAAGTAAAAAGAGAAAGAGAAAATAATTTAATGAAAAGGAAGGCAAAGAGGTCGGCGGGCACATGTCACCCTGGCCTGCTACTACCAAGTAATTTACTAAGCGAGTATATCTGCAGCAAAGTAGGCGAACTTGAAGGTCAACCAGTTTTACATTATAATAGTAGCATTACCGAAGGCATTGTGAGCACTGAGAAAATCTGAAAGTGCAGAAGAGAAAATAAAGAAAAAAGAAAAAGAGGAACACCTGAAAAAGACAAAGGAAGTGCAGTAAAAGAAAATACAGTGAACGAGTAAATGGCGGTAAGCAGAAAGGCACTATATTTGCCTAGGAGGAGAGTAATGCAAGCTTATTCTGAATAAAACTTGAAATTTCTCCAACCAACACTTTTATTTTATAAAACCCGACGTTTCGGAGCCGGCTCGGCTCCTTCTTCAGGGGTGCATGACGCGGGGCTGCGTGCAGCTATAAGTAAAGGAATGGTCGAGGGGGGGAAAGGGGGGGGGGGGGGGGGGGAGGGGGGAGGAGGTGAGATGTGTGTGAAAGGAATGAGAAGGAAGGAGGGGGGTTTAGACGAGTGAGGGTGCCGCAGGTGCAGGTGTGCTCGCTGGCGACTTTTTTCTTTTCTTCTGTGAAGTGGCCAGGAGAGAGCGAAGACCTTGCAAGTATACAGGAGGGAGGTTGCCTATTGTCCGGTTGATGTTATTTGCGGTAGACTGTATGTGCCATGACTCGAGGAGGCGTCTTTTGCGGTAATTGGTCTCGGTCTCCAAGATGAACGTTTCTTCGAAATTTATTCTGTGGTCGGAATCTTCTGAATGTTCAGCTATGGGGTTGCGTTCTCTTGAAAAATTTCGTACATCGTTCTTGTGTTGCCGAATTCTTTCTTTTAGGTTTTTTGTTTCGCCAATGTAGCTAGCATCACAGTCGGCGCAGGGAATTTTGTAGACAAGGCCTTGGGCTCTTTCTCTTGGTGGTCGATCTTTGGGGAAGGGTAGCAGGCTCCCCAAAGTGTTTGAAGGCTTGTGCGCCACTCGAATTCCCTCTTTTCTTAGAATACGGGCGATGGTTTCGCTGGCGCCTCGGACATAGGGGACAGTGACGTACTTTTGAGATGTAGTTGTTTGCTGCTGGTTATTTTCTTCCCGGGGCCTGTCGTTGCGTTTTTGGCGGCGAATGATTTTCCGGATAAATTTTTTTGGGTAGCCGTTCATGGTTAGTTCCTTGAATATTAAGCGTTTTTCGTTCGAGATTACCTGTGCAGTTCCCCGTCCACCTCCAGGTCGACGCCGTTCTCCCTCATCTCCCAATAGACGACCTTGAGCACTTCAGGGGTGCAGCAAACGCTCTCAAATACCGGATGCATGGTAATGCAGCCCTCCGGATTCTCCGCAACCACCGCCGGAACGTCGCGGCAACACACTTGCTCCAGTTGTGTGGGCATTGTTTCGCAGAAGCCGCAACTGCACCTGCGTTAGCCTTAAATGTGCATCTGCATATTTTGTATGACTTATACAACTAAGCATATGCAGACGATCCTAATTTGACGTAAGTTCAATGCGCAAAAACACACAAGAAACGTAACGGCCGGGACGCGTCCCGTTACCTTTCTGGTGTCCGTGTGTGGTTTCGCGCCTTGAAATTACGATGAACTATAACCAATTAGCTCAACAAAACGTTCTTTCGATCATAATTCGATTCCTCAGGTTCATCACTTACCCCTCAACACCATCGCCACCGCCATCGTCAGGGGAGTCCGGTGAGCCGGCTGACGAGTCGCTTTCACCGTCGTCGGGATTTAACGCCGGGTTGACAAGTGGTGTGTTCTTGTAGGGCTCGAAGCCCATCTCCGCTGACATCCGCAAAAGTCGCTGCTCAAGCTCGGGGTCCATGACGGGACGACAAAGGGCGCAAAGATGTGGCGAAGACAGGCAAGCGCTAGAAATCTATGCGACGCAAGTTGACGGGTTGACGCGAACACGCGAGTACGGTACGCCAGCGAGAGCGCGGAAACCGGAAGTTCGTCTGGGTGACGTAACTCTGGGCGGAGCTTTGAACTAGCTTGTATTCTTTATTTTTTTATGACTCCCTTCGGCGTACGAGTTGAGAGGGAAAATTGGACGGGTCATTTTTAATCGCCGATATCTCTGGTTTGGCAGAAGCTAGATTGAAAATTTTTGTGGGAGAATGATGGGCGGTTCAATATCTATCAGTGTTATGGCGTTGTTTACCCTTCTTGATGACCCCTTTCAGGGGACCTTTCAGCGGCCGCGAGCTCGCTGCAGCGCGACCGCACCGTCGGAGCTTGGTCGGAGTACCTCTCTTTCTTCCACCGTGCTCCGGTTTGGTTTGCAACTAGTAGTCGCGCGACTGAAAATTCGACCCGATCGGCCCGCGGCAGTCGCTTTTCGACCGATGTGACCATTTGCACTGTCGCTTTTCGACCAAAACGGTCGCGCGACCGCTGCTAGTCGCAAGTGTGAACGGGCCTTTACTTGCGCTGTACACCTCAGTCCGATTGTATACGTACTTTCGGATGATTCAAAGGCAGTGACTCGTATAAATTTCGGGAAATGCAAGTAAGTACATGTAATGCTGAACACACCAGTTACTTGCAACATACTGTAGGCATGTTCCATCGACAAGGGCGGGCTGACACGAACTAGCGTCGTAGATTCCACAGGTCGCAGACGGTGCTATCTGTAACCAAGAGAACGCATGGGAATATCGCAGCATACCGCTTGACGAACAGCAGTAAGCGAGGCCGAAGCTCAAGGAGTATTA
Organism: Amblyomma maculatum; assembly: GCA_023969395.1. Taxonomy (NCBI): domain Eukaryota; kingdom Metazoa; phylum Arthropoda; class Arachnida; order Ixodida; family Ixodidae; genus Amblyomma; species Amblyomma maculatum. The sequence goes on from JAJIZL010026128.1 coordinate 107,845, forward strand.
TAACATGTGGAAAGGAACACGGCCACACACGGCCACGATAATCAAACTACGATCGCTACGATGCCAAGAAACCCGTCCGCCACTATCGCCACAGCCAAGTCCGGCTTGCGAGCGATCACGGAACCGGCGACACTGGCGACCAGCTAAAAACGGCGAAGAGAAGCTGCAGACATTTTACAAACAAAACATAAAACAAGTTTACGTCACGTCAGGCAAGTTATTCATCCACACTTTTTTCAGCTAGCGCATGCACAGAAGCAACGGAGCATTCCAATAAAGAAGGTCCGGTCTACAGTGAGCTAGAATATTGGGTAAAGTGAGCTAGCAATTCTAGCTCACTTTATATTGGGTAGTGTGCTCACTCCGCGGCGGCTCGACTGGGAGCGGAGACGCCGGAGGCGTAATTCCGTCTCCTCAACGGTTGGGTCCCGCAAGTTCTTTCTCCTCACTGATTGCCTCTCAGCGGGTTAAACGGCGATAGTTACCGAAAGGTGTCTGTGAACGCAACCTAAAGGTAACATACACTCACTGAAGGCAGGAAATGATTACGGTGAAGGTTAATTGATTAGTGTCACCATTGTCATGCCATCACCTCGTGTCTCTGTTCACAGCTGATTTTGCTGCTGTTAATAAAAACACTACTTATTGTAACCTAAAGGAGAACACTTACCAGGATTGAGCTTGGTGGTTTTTTATAATGCTGCGGTAAAAACAAAATTAAAAAAAAAGAAAAGAGTTGTTACAGTAAGGTCTGAACATCTGTTTTACGCGCTTAGTGCTAAGGTAAGTAGTGTCATTCCATTGCGCCACTGAAGAATTTTTTTTCGTTATTGCGTGAATTGGTACAAATATATCAGTAAAAGATCGTGGTTGCCATGCCCCTTGACTGACAACCGTGTCTAATGGACTTTCATTACCACAAGTTCGCCCATCAGACTCAAGACCTCCTCCGCAGCGTCTTGCTGCTTCAAAATTTCTTTTAGTTTATACACTTGTTCAACAAAATAATCACATACAGATCGTGCATCGACATCACAGTGTCTATAAGCCATCCTACTCCTCCAAATACTGTGAAGGCCCAATAGCATGATGAGGTCATACTGAAAATCATCATTAACAGTTGCCAAGTACCGAGTTTCACGTGGCGTCAATGGCAGGTCTTTTTTAAGTGTTCTTTGTAACACATCCCAGTAAAACACCGCATCCCAATAATCCAGGAAAACGTGCTCAACTGTTTCAGGTTTCCTACATAGTAGACAGTTTGAGCCCCAAGGTACAAAAAGGCCCTTTTCTTCCATCCATGTTTTGACTGGGAGGGTTCCTGTATGCAATTTAAAAAAGAATGTTTTTACGCCCGGTGCAACAGTCATGTTTTTAACTCGCTTGAGCACGTCTTTCCCTGGGCCTTCAGAGTATAAGGTTTTGTACAATGGAGCTGAGAACAATTGTGAAATAAGATCCTTGTACAGCCGCTTAGGTGGTACCGTCGCTAAATACTCTACAGAGTACCGCACTAAAGCATTACACCTGCTATTGTTCATTTTTACAATATTTCCGCTATTTGTCACCAGGTGACTCTGCTCAGAGCACTCTACTAGTGTTACTGTATATGCTCCCTGTATATGCTCCCTGCGGGAGCATATACAGGAACACTACACTCTACTAAAACCTCTCTATCTTGGAAAGTAGCGATATTGTAAGATCTTTGCCGCCGTTTCCCTCTCCCGGCGCTTTCCTAGCTCCTCGCTCTTCTCTCCAAAGAGAGAGTGAGGGCGGTTTTTCTGGTTTGTCGTTGGCTGCCGGGCCCCTCACGTTGCCAACACGTCACCATACGTCATCAGCGCACGTAAAATCTTGTTTTGCTTGTTTTTTTATTTTCTCACTGCCGCCATTAAACTGCCTCGTCGTGCCGTTCCTGTGGCTTGCGCGTGTGCAGTTTCGTGCGCGTGATGCCGTGCTGCTGCGCGTTTCAGTGTTCAAGTAGAACAGAAACAGAACGTAGAACAGTAGAACAGAACGACTGCCGCGCTTCGCTGATTACCAATACGGCACCGACAAGGTTAATTGAGTTGAAGAACTTTTCACAGTCTCACATGTCACTGACGAACCCATCACCGGCCGTCATCGAAACTGTAAAAATTGTTGAGAAGGTTTTCCGCGGTAACAGAGAGGCTCTCCTCAAAAATTCAATCAGAACTGCACAACTGCAGGCCTGGATAAAAGATAGCATTTCATTGGTATCTTGCTTCCCAGCCTACCACGATGTTGTAAAATAGATTGTGAGTGTTCTCGCGAACGTACGGATCAAGATCCTTGTCCGAGATGAAGCCTTCAAAATATCTCCAGTGACTAGCAGTAAATGCGCTAGCAAAAGCGTAGGCATACGGGTCGCTGCAGCTTAGATTCGGTGACAGTATGCATTCGTAATTTCATGTTTTATTAATTTGAAACATTTTTGAAAGTTGTGCTTTGAAAATCTGTATACAATTATTATTTTGCCTGTCGCCTGAATGAATCTGTAAATACTTAAAAATTTATGGTAACTGCTTGCATCTTTTGAAGATATTCTCGTGCATATCTGAAGCTTATTATCATCGAAATTAAAATTGGATTGCAGCGTGTGTGAAAAATGTTTGTACGAAAATTATTTGCTTGCGCTTCGTTTTCATATCTTTTCATTTCGTTAAGGGTTAACTCTCAGCATCTTCCAATTGTCTAACAGAGTTTTTCTGTGCATTTATTTTTATTTGGAAATGTGTGCTTTGAATTAATGTACCATGCGCCATATGTCTTACGACCCTTTTCAAAGCGACCAGTGCTGTGTCAGTAAAAGCAAAGATGCTACTTGGTTCCAATGTGCAACAGTGTTTATCGCTACATTTCTTCTGTATTTGGAACTGTGTATTTTGTATGCGCCACATCTTACGACCTTTAAAGTAAACCAATAAATTAAGACGCTATTTTGCCTGAGTCACTTTACTGATCAATTGATTTTGCGAAGAAATAAAAGCCACTTTTTGCACCTACACTGCCTCTGATTACCAGCCGTAGGGACATTGCTTCATCGTTTTCTTACAGATGCGATTTGAAAATGAAAGCATACAACAATCGACGCTTTTGCTTATAGGTTAGCCAGAAGCGATCTATGTCAGAATTCGTCGGTTTGCCGCTCACGCGCAAGGATGCAGAAGACGTCTGAAGGGGGCATTGGCCCTCATTCAGGGTCATCTATCTGTCACCCAACACAGATGACACCATAATTGCCTGCTCAGTTTATTCCCCGTTCTTGATGCTTCAGAGTACCCGAGCGCGATGCTGAGCGCCAACATTTCTTGCCGTTTTGAGCGTGCCTTATCCTTCCTTCTTTGTTGTTTCGAGCAATATGTGCCACTAAAACCAAACATAACATTTTCAAATCGATTATATATTTACCTCTGCAAAGCAAGAACGCTTTAAAAGGCAGCACAACAACCCCCGCCATTCACTACCATTGACCCTTCGGCTACAGTGGCTGTACTTCGGCGGCACTCCGCCTTTTCACCAATACATTGCTGTGCCCGGCAGCCCTAAAACATTTTGACCCCTCCTTTAGTGGTAGCTGCCCACACTGTGGAGCGGTGTCTTCTGACATCTATCACATGGTGTGGGCCTGCCCCTCCAACCCGGCTATTCCCCCATCCCCAACTCAACCCGGGAAAACTGGGAGGTGGTCCTGCTTGGCTGCCACGACTTACAGGCCCAACAAGCCTTATACCCCTGTTAGATGGGCGTTTTCAACGGCAGTTCAGTTGGTGGTCAGTTGAACTGAACGGCAGTTAGCGATATAGAGAGATATATATATTTTAATGGCAACAGGAGATGTCTGCCTGGTGGTAAGCCTAGCATGCTACTCCTGATGAGGGTTGAGGGATGAGGGTGACAAAGTGTGGGAGGGGAAGGGGAAATAAATGAGAAAAAAAGAGAATCGGTGTCGCACACTTTCACACGCACATAAGCACATACAGATGAGTTTTAAAGGGTATTGATCAACCCTGTGTCCTTAAGAAAAGTTAACTTTCACACGCACATAATCACACACAGATGAGTTTTAAAGGGTATTAATCAACCCTGTGTCCTTCAGAAAAGTTAGTAAGGCCTTGGTAGCTCGCGCAGCAGACGATCCGTCGCACCAAGGACCAAGGACATGTTCAAGGCGCAAGGTTGTTTCTTTAGGTAAGCTTAAATTATTGCGCAGTGTCCTGCGATGTGCAGTAAACCGTTGACAGGAGGTTACCAAATGTTCAAAATTTTCACACACATCACATGTAGAGCACAGAGGCCTGCTCGCTATGCCTATTTTATGTAGGAAGTAGTTTGTGTATGACACTTTTAAGCGGATTCTGTGCAGACAGTTTCGATGCCACCTGTTCAAATTGTGAGGAATTCGAAAGACGCAAGTGGGATCTATTCGGTGTAGAGGTCGATATTGATGGTTCGGGTCACACCACAGAGAGCGTTGCAATCGCCATGATTCAGTTGCTACAAGTCTTGCTGCATCTCTTCGTGAGAATGGTATTGAAATTGTCCTCGTGGAATCTTTCAGTTCTTTTGCAGCGGCGTCTGCGAGGTCGTTGCCCGCGATGCCGCAGTGAGCAGGTAACCATTGTAGCACAATGCTGTGACTCAGGTCACAGGCCTCTGTGTGTAGCTTATTTATGTCAATGACAAGCTCTTCCTGAATTCTTGATGATTTAAGCAATTGTAGTGCAGCGCGACAATCGCTGAAGATAACCTATGCTGCAGGGCGTTGTTGTAGAATATATATAATTGCTTCTCTCAGAGCTGTTAACTCAGTAGCCACAGCTGAAGTGCGATGACTGAGTGTTGCCGAGATTGTGGTGTGCATTGATGGTATCCACACGCCGATGGATGAAAAAATAGCTGTGACAGAGCCATCAGTATAGATGTGGCAATGATGACTGTAGCGTGCACAGATGTGCTCAAGGGCGAAGTATTTAGGTGCGGGTCCTGGGGTGTGGGCTTTTCTTTTGATGCCAGGTATAGTTGTCGAAATTTGCCATGAAGCAAACCTCCATGGTGGGAACGATGACGGTACTGCGCGTTGATATTGCGCAGGCAGTAGATTGGAGAGTGATGTCATGCTTTGCTCTGAAAACGGGTGGGTAGGTTCACGTGCAAAGCGCAGCTGGGCGCGAAGC
>JAJIZL010026129.1:0-18628 GCA_023969395.1 Amblyomma maculatum
GTGTGTGTTTTCAGTTTTCTTTATATATATATATATATATATATATAATGCAGTGAGACAGCCATTGTGCCACAGCATAATGCAGAGAAAGCCAACAGCGCACTGCACCCAATTGGTAGTAACTGGCTGTTCAGGATCTTGACACAAACATACCTGGCAGTGAGGTCAGGTGCATTTCCAAGCTGACTGTGGCAGAGACTGCAGCCAGTGCGCCCTCCGCCGGGCGTACAGGAGCCACACGAAACCGAGAACAATGCAGAGCACCATCTCTATGTTGTAGCCATCTATCGTGGTCTCACAGGTGCCTCCCTGACTGGTGCATGTCTGCAAAAAGCATTCACAGAGCAATTTTTTTTTCTCTTCTCCAAATGCGGCTTGCCTCTAGAGATAAGCATAAAAAAATTAGGAACATGAACGGCTTGACAGAACAGAAGCGAAAGCACAGGAAAATGCTGCTTTTTTTTTTTTTTTTTTTTTTTGTTCTGTAGTTGTAGAAAATGAAAAATTCTGAGCAGGAGAGCTGAAAAAAAATGCATAACAGGACTAATTTCTTTTTTTTTTTTTTTCACTTTCAAAAACTTTGCTCTCTTCTATATAATAAATCACAAAACACATCTCATATATTCTGTGACGAGTGTGTAATAAATTCAGTGCATATTCTATAGAGTCAATTATGAAGTAGCCAATCACATTTGCTGGATGTAGCTTTGCGAGGAAGACTGCTTTATTCAAGAGGTGAGAGCACTTGGGTAGCACAGCTTGGTGAGTGCGCATAACAAGTACTCGGGGACCTGCGACGGTGGTTCAATAGTTAGGGTGCGGGTTGAATACCGGCCACATCAGCTGCTTTTCGATGGTAGCCGGAGTCGCTTCCGGACGTTAAACCATGTGACTCAAACCAAGCCTAAAGAATGCATTGATCTTTACTTGTAAAACTACTCTAATGCATCCTGCTTTTGAGCATAGTGCATTTACGGGAAGATGAAAAGAGGACACTGTCATCAAAGCGAACTACAGGCTTTTGCCTGTGAACAAGAATGAACTGTTTTGTAATGTAGCCTGTAACAAGATATCTATGTGGGACTTGGTGGTGATGCTCAAAGAAGGCGAGCATCAGCGGAACAAAACAAGCAGGTATTTGCCAGACAAAAATATTTTTATAATTCTGACTGACTGATCTTTTTAAATCTGTGCAAGAGTTTAACCATGAAAACCATAAATTGAACCTGAAGTTATCTTGCGGACATCAAAATTACCATGAGTGACCCAATGTTTAAGAGAATTCCCAAGGCGGAGTATATTTGTAATAAGGGAGTAATTGCTCATTATCATCCATCCCACTGCAGCCATAAAGCTCCACATTTTCCTCAGAAACTTTGTACTTGAAGAAAAGTTAGTCCTGATCCAGCGTTCGAACTTGGGACCACCACCTGTCCAGGGCAGTCACTTTTACTAAGATAGCAGGACAACTAGCATAGACAATGGGGTGCAGCAATTTCCCTACAGATGCTGGGTTTGCAAAAACACCTGACAGCGGATGGGCAAGTACCGCGGTTGACGCTGGCTGATTGCATCAGTTATTTACCGACTCTGAGCAACCCAAGTGCAGTTACTGTTAAAATACTTCTGAAGCAAGATAGACCACAATATTATTACTACACTAAGCCAACACTAAAATACATACATTTTAAATAGAGCATACTAAGTAGCTTCCTGAACAGTCAAAACAGTAGCAGCGAAACACTACACTCAGCTGAAATACAACCTGGATTGCAGTATTTATAAATAAATAATAAAACTAACCTCACACAGTGCGTATGACAACATTTGCCATGTACCAGCAATACACATCGTAAAAGTACATTCATGTTGCCCAGCGACTGAAGGAGAACAGTTCATGAGCTCTGCTGGTTGAATGGAACTCACCTCCAAGTGTTCCTTGGAAGAGCACAGAGGCCAGCCTTGCAAGGCACCAACACATCTCTTGAAGGTCAGGCTGTCCATCATCCAGAGGGCAGCAGTCGCGGGCCAGTTGCCACCCAGGTTGCATATCGTGTTGAGCAGGGTCATGTATGTTCCCCCTATGGCAGGGTCACTCACTCTTGCAAAGAACGCCATCAGGGACACGAAGATGCTGTACACCGTAACCTGGGCAACACAGTCACGTGCACACATTTATGTGCTATTCATGGCACATGGTGTAAGTAGTGTGCTTGCGGATGCTATGGGGGTTGTTTAGTATCCATTAAAATCTCTCAACAGATGGGAATTCTTAAATTTCGCCTGCTTCAAAATAGCCATTGGAACCCTCCATCTCATCATCTAGTCATTAAGCATAGATGTAGCTTTACGACGTAGCCTTCCAATCATTTCATAGTATGCTACATATGGAACACAAAAAATGAAGGTCATGGCGTGCCCATACGTTCGCTGAGATGATCATTTTCAGCTTAGATGCTATGAGCCACCCTAAGTACAACATCAAATGAAACCTACTGCTCCATGCATGAACCTAGTAACTTGTTATTAATTGTTGTTATTATAGTTATTAATTTGCATGTGCATGATGTACAAATGCCAGCACGCACTTATGCACACTATACTTTCAAACAAGTTGGCACATGTGTTGCACAGATGCAGCTTTTTGCACTGTCAGTAGAAGAAACTTTTGAGTCTACTTATGCCTACTGTCATCTGTCTAGATATTCCGTACAAATGCTACTCTTATGCACAGCAAATTATTCTTCGATGTGTTTCTGGTCATAAAAGCTGCATCAGCTTGTACGTTATTGAGGTAATACTGACATCATAGAGAATAAATCAACATGCAAGTTGCACCACTGCATAAGATACACTAACAATGACAGTGGAGGCAAATAAACTTACTTATGCACCAAAAAGCATGGTAGTAAGTAAGGAGTTGTCACCAAAAAGCATGATAGTAAATAAGGAGTTGTTTAGCTAGTCCTCCAAACTTATCAGGTACGCATATAAGATCAGGGGCGGATTTAAAATGGGGGGCATGGTTGCCCCCTCTCAGTTTTGCATAGGAAAATCATTGTAACCCCCCCCCCCCCCCTTTTTTTTTCCAACCAAAAAAAAAAACCCAAGCCACACGCCCCAGAGTATTATTTACACCCTTCTTGACATTTCAGAGCGAATTGATTTTGAAGGCCCAATAAACAATTTCTTTTATTGTATTTTAAAGCAGAACTGGGCATTCAACGTTTTCGCGGAGTGAAACGCTCGCAGATGGAAAAATTCACTCTGGACGCATAGCGGCTTGGCCCCAGACGCCCTTAAGAGTTTCGATCTTGTTAGCAGGCGCGGACTTCGTTGCGCAGCGGCCAGGAGCGTTCGCCCCAGCAGATGCGATTCTTGCCCCGCCAGACGAGCCGATTCTTTTACTTTTCGCGGACGGCGAGTGAGACGCTCAGAGATGCAACAATGCGCTCAGGTTTAATTGCGGCTTTACATCAAACAGAACACCCCCCCCAAGCTTCAACCGCTTCATTCAAAAATGACATAGACACATCTATTCCTCCCTGCATAAGATGAGTATACTCCAAGCATTGCGAAGCCACCAAGCCATTGCAAATCCATCCTGCATGACATTCTATGACGCTTAAAGAACCTTCATTAAGGCTAACATTTTCTTTATTCAAGCTGGGGTTCAATTCGAGGATGTAACAGGCTTGCAAGATGCCCTTTCTTGAAAACACGGTCTAGCTGCTCTGTCTACCATCATGCAAGGTCTTACCTGGTGCACAGCATAGATGATAACAATAACTGCATAGTAGTAGAACGGGAATGTTCCGTCAGGATTCTTGACATGGTATGTCCACTTTAGAACGAGCATAAACACCAGGCCGAGAAGCAGCCTGCAAGAACCATAGGGTGTCACCTTATTAAAATGAACCACCTACTTTCACCCTCCCTAACACTGCACTTTCTTTTTTTTTTTCGTGTTTTATCAAGCGCAACACTGCAAACATGTTACACTTTGTGCATACCTGGGCGCATAGGCCTTGAGAAAGATGTCAAGAGGACTGCGACCGGCCGTGTGCTTGCTTATTATAAGCGGCAGCAGAATCTGCACGGGCACCATGGGGATTGCCAGCAGAGCCAAGTTCTCCCGGTGCACACCGGCCTCCAGGAGCTTCAACCCTGTCACGCTGTCAGCAGCTGCAAACCCCACCTAAAGGAAAGCGAGGTGACCAAGACACCCTTTGAATCTCACAGACACAAGAATTTACACACCAGATATTGTGTCATTTGCATTATGTATTGATATTATTCACTGCAAGCAAGCAGGCCGTATGGAAAATAACACGTTCAACAGGATGTGAAAGACAAACACAGAAGACAAGAACCATTTTGGCATCCATTAAGAAAAGTTTGAAAGACCAAAAGATTCACGGGCATGCTGCAAAGAAATGTTTGATTTAATAGGGCAGAGTAACAGTGTTTCTCGTCAATATCCAAAACTTCTATGTTCTTGTAAATGTTTGGATATGGATGGCAATAAACCTCTAAGAATGCAATGCCTTACTCACCTTGCACGTCAGTAGGAAGACGCATAAGGTCTGGACACAGGGAAGATGGAAGATGCGCAGTGCCATCTTGTATGTCTTGACAACACCCAAATCAGGGTGGCCATCAACTGTGTCATCAGAAGCGCTGGCATCTCGCTCATGCTTGAGCAGGGCAACCAGGGTGGTTGTCAACATGAACACGATGCCCCAGAAATAGAGGAACCCTGCAGCAAAGACACAACCAATGAGTTTCAACCTGACATGCCTCAGAAATGTCATCGCAAATAGCACATCAGTTCAGGAGGGTAAATTGCTGGGCAAGACGGTTCACAATGTCTATAAAGACGGAACTAACGAAGGCAGATGCAGAACAAGAAGAGGAGGTACACATACAAAATTGTTAAGCGGTGTTGTGTCTTTCTTTGCTGGTTCCAATTTTGTAAGTAAACATTTGGTGAAACAAAAGGTCATATCCAATGATTCTAGAATTTCCTATCTATACATGCCACACGTGAAGCAAAATAAATTTGTTTTGGTTGGCATACCATGCAGAGAAAATGTCAGCAATAGCTGCTTGATTGCTGCTCAGTGTGCATATGCGAACTTGGTCGTGAAGGTTATTCCATGCACCAATTTGCTACAAGTGGTGGCTGGAGAAGTCTGTGGGAAATCACAAGCTTTGAAAAGTTTAGAAAACTATCTTCACTGTTCTTTGTTGCAAAGCATGACAAATCAGATCTCTTAGAATGAGAACGATTGAAGTGGATTAATATATTCAATTACCCACTATAAATTCATACCTAAACTGTTTGGTTTAATGTACCAAAGCAACTCAGGCTATGAGAGACATCGTAGTGGAGGGCTTCGGAAATTTCGACCACCTAATATTCTTTAACATGCACTGACATCGCACAGCACATGGGCGCTTTGCTTTCCTCCTCCATCAAAAAGAGGCCGACGTGGCCAAAATTCGATCCCGCATCCTTGGGTACAGAAGTTGAGCACCCTAACCACTACACCACCACGTCAGAGGCATCTAAGCTGTTGACCTATGCTCCTTTAATCCCCCTTGCATTTTAATAGTAGCACAAAAATTTAGTAATCCTGCAATAAAAAACTGGTGTAATTTCGGTTCAGCTCGATTCAGTGCGGTTCAGTGCATAAAATGTGTAAGAGTGTGTCAAACACAGGGTTAGAAATTTTGATCGTTGCGATGAAGTACTGAAAGTTTTAAGAAAGTTGCAGTTTGTTTAAAACGTCCTAATAAAACATTGGCACACGAAGGATCCGCAACTGCATTTTCATGCACTGGATGTAAGACAGCATTAAATGTTTTGTTCATGAAACACTAATGTTTCCCATAAGTTTGTCTGAAATGCTTTGCAATGGTTTGCCCTGTTTCTTAAGTACAGAAAAGTGGCCCAAGGTCACTTCTGCATAATATTGATGTCTACATGACTTCCATTCCTCTGAAAGCAACCTCACAATTTCACAAAAATTTTTTGCCTACTTCCAGGCTAGGCTGGCTAAGCTATAGTGCCTAGAATATACTGGCTAGTGTGCTGTGTGGAAGGGTCTAACAATGGGAGGAGGTGCCGCACCGGCGATGCCTTGCAACTTTGGCCGCCAGAGGCACTGCTAGTCTTAAAGGTGCCGTCGGCTCCGTCCCGTTGGCTTGCTACCGTTGCACCGTCGTATTTGCGAATCGTTTCGCTCACGTTTACGCTGTTATTTTTTATTTTTCATTTGAGGCCATAGAAATGAACTTTGCACCAAATATACTAGCAACAGCTTTCAGCAGCTATGCCAGCTATGCAGCGGAAGCTGCGAGTGCGTGTCGCACGAGAGTAGGGAGCTTGTGGAAGCCGGTGTCTCGTATTTGTAGCTTCCACTGTGTAGCCTTAGAAAGCTGTCCACAAACATCACGATGCCAAACGTAATGAATCAGTGAATGGAGAATGCTCGCTTCATGCCACTGTGTCAGAGAAGCTACATTTCGAACCCATACGAGGCGTAGTTTTATGTTCGCCACGACTTCAGACCCTGCACGACTTCTGGGGTGGGAGACAGACTGCAAGCGTGTTCCAAAATATGTTGTCATATTAGAGCCCTGGTTTTCAATGTGGATACTTCGTGAATTTAAAGTTATTCAGAATTCAGGCATTTGGGTTTCAGACATTAGCCTGAATGATTTTATGGCGTTCGATTGCCATTATTGGGCTTGCATTTGCATGCATTATAATGTGTTCAGTTTTGCACTTTTCCTTAGTTTCATTGTGCAACAGTCTGACCTTTAGCAATTAATATCAGATAGTTTGTTACAGTTATTAAACAATTAGTTCAGTGGCATATGTTCGCTTTTGCAAAACCTTTGAGCAGTGGCTTCAAAAGTGGTTGCTTTGTATCTTTAGCAGTTCCCGTTGTACTCGATATGGATGAAAATTTAATTGGTACATTTTGTGTTATACATGCGGATTGATTTTTTCTTTCGGCTTTTGCCTTTTCTTTCCTTACAAAATTTCAAGGTCACCTAGGTATGTTTAAGAAGAGACATCTGGTCGGGTTGGTATGGTGACATGATAGAAAAAACAGCGCAAAAGACGTGCACGAGGTGAAGAACAGACAGAACGGGCGCTGACTCACAACTGAAGTTTATTGAAAAAACACACAGATATATACCCAGCCAAGTAGCACCTAACCGCACAATAAACAAGAGAATCATGATAACCCCTCACACACACCACGTTCAAGAAACTCAACCTCATTATCTGTTAAAGCGATTGACGGTTCACTAACGCAATTTGCCCCCAATCGAATGATATGCCAGGCCTCAATGATTTCCCGGTTAATCTGTGCCGGATGGGAATCCAAAATAACTGTTTGTGTTAGGGAAGGATGGCAGCCGTCACATCCCTTACAATGTACAACCAGATTAGATCCTCTACCAATCTCTAATGATCTCTCGTGCTGTCGTAACCGGACATTGATACACCTGCCTGTTTGACCCACATACACTTTGTCACAAGATAACGAAATCTTATATATCACTCCTACTTTACATGGAACATAGGAAAAGTTATGCTTCACCCGACACGTGTTTCTTTCCTGGACTTTTTTCGCTGCTTTGTTCTTAACTATGCTACAAATGTTTGACAGTTTATTTGGTGCCGAGAAAACCACACTAACATTAAACCTTCTGGCTACATTTTTCAAATTGTGTGAAAGACCAAGCACGTATGGCAGGGCCACAAATCTTTTTGTATCCCTCTGTCCAGCCCCTTCCTGCTCCTGTGAACCTGCGCACGACTGTTTTACTTTTGTGATTAATTTATCACAAACTCTTAATATGACGTGAACAGGAAATCCTGCATTCGCTAGCCTAGACAGTTGTTCATTAAAGCTCATTCGCATATTACGAAAGCATGACTTTGACAAGACAGCCCCCAGGCTGGACAGAGCGATGCCATCTTTTACTAGCTTAGAATGTTGCGATCCATAATCTAACAGAGGCTTTGCACTCCTAGGCGAATACCGCCAACAAACAAGATGGGCACAAAACTTCAAAGTGAGGTCTAGAAAATGCAGCGCCCGTTCTGTCTGTTCTTCACCTCGTGCACGTCTTTTGCGCTGTCTTTTTTATCAGGTATGTTTGTCTTCCACCAATATTTCAGATAAAAATGCTCTGAAAGTGGGGACGAAGACAGGCTACAGAAAGAGCAGCGCGCGTACAGTCGGTACATTTACCGAGGCCCGACTACCCGGATGTTGGCCGCGAGCTTGGCGCATAGTACCTTGGCGACCTAGAGCAACACCGTGTGGCGGTGGCGGGAAGGCATCACAGCGGCGACCTCGCCAGCGCGTGCCCTCAGCACACTAGCTAGTATATTCTAGGCACTATAGCTAAGCTGGTCTAGGCTAGGGTAAGCAAAGTTGGGCTAGGTTTAGATCAAGGTTCAATTTATTTGCCATCATGATACAAATGATAGTGAGAGCTGGAATAAAAGCTGCCATTTGACAGCTTGACAGGGCTATGGACCTCACTGTGGCAGCACTACAGTAGTCTGACAGATGACCATATAAGAATAGTACATAACATGCACATCTCAATGCAAGAAAAAAATCAGATGAGAGAATAAAGTTCTTCTCAGTTTACATCGATCAATGTGCCAACAATTGCACAATGAAAACAACGGGAATAAGCTCAATAATGGTGAGTGAAAAGGAAGTAAGTTAATCAGTCACAAACAAAAACATTAAGGTTAGGTTAGGCTAGGCTAGGCTAAATTTAGGTCAAGGTTCATTTGGTTAGGCTAGGGTAAGCTAGGCTAGGTTAGCTTAGGCTAAGCAAGGTTTAGGCTAATGTTCAATTTATTTGCTATCGTGGCACAAATGATGGCGGGGGCCAGGAGTAAAAGCTGCAGTTCGACAGCTTGACAGGGCTATGAGCCTCCACTTTGACACCAGCACAGTAGTCTGGCAAATGAACATAAAAGAAAAGTACTTCACATGTGCATCCCAACACACACAAAAAAAAAAAAAAAAAAAAAAAAAAAAAAAAAAAAAAAAAAAAAAAACAGATGAGAGAATAAAGCTGTCCTCAGTTTACACTGATCAATGTACCAGCAATTGCACAATTAAAACAACCGGATAAAGCTCACAATAATGGCGAATGAAAAAAGTAGGTTAAATCAGTCATGAACAAAAGTGTTAAGGTTCGGTTAGGCTAGAGGTTCCATAGAGCACAACACAACCTCAAGCTGATTACCCACTACCCAAACCCTGACCCTTCTAGGCTAGGCTAGTCTAGGTTAATGTTTAGGTTAGGCTAGGCTATGTTTAGATTAGGTTGGTTTAGACTAGGCTTACATTAGGGTTGGGTTAAGGTTTAGGTTAGTTCAGGTTTATGTTAAGGTTAGGTTAGATTATTGAATCCTAAGATTTTGTAGCATGACTCAACGAATTTACATTAATTAGCAATACTTTTTAACCAAAAGTACAGTAATGCTGGTATGTGGATAGATGAAAAAGCTGCTATGAATGATCAATCTACTATGTGAGCAAAAGCCTCTATAGTACACCATAAAAAATTGTGAAATGACAGAATGCCCCTTACCATCAAGAGTCACAATGCCGTCCTTTTGAGGAACAGATCTGAGGTAGCGGTTGCAAAAGTCAGCCGACTCGAGGGCCAAGAAGACAACATTGCCTAAGAAGTAGCCGGCCGTTTGTCCCACCGAGTTGCATGTAGAAGCGTAGCCAACGTGCCTCCTGGAAAAGTGAAACAGAACAGCCAATTATAGTTTTCCATCTCTTTCTACTATATGGCAGATGGAGAACATTCTCCATCATATTCATTTGCAAATTCTCTACACAGGAATTGCACAAAACCTCACCTGCTGCCTTCACATTCATACCTCAAACTCATCTGAAACACAACAGCCATAAAACTGCTCTAGCTTGAAAGCAATAGACATAAATAACACATATAAATAGAAAACACACCCTTATAGAATTCTGTAAGGAATGCATCAAAAGCTTTTATTTTCTGGCAACATTCCTAAGCTAACATTATTATTTTGTTCTTTTTCAGAAAGGGGGGAAGGGGGGGGGCAGAGGTAGCAGAGAGGTGGAGGCATCATGCCTGTGGCACTATTCTTGCTTCAATTTCAATAATGGCACCGTATAGCATGCAAGCACAAATTGGCTTGCCAGTAATCCAAGTTACACTATTGTCTAGTGCTACAGAGAAACAAATGCACTATTCATTGGATACTTGTAAATTAGCAGGCAAGTGCTGGCAGCATGGACAGCTGTATGTTTTGCCTCTCTTTTTGCACATGCATGATAATATGGCCACCATGGTGGTGTGAAGTTTTGAGATACTGTGATCCAACTCTAGAACGTAATTAATAATGTACATTAACAACGAACAATTCTGTACATACCTTTTTACCTAGCACTGCATTTTAGCATAACAGAAGGAGTTTCTCATATGTAGCACATACCATATTTAATTCCATATGCATGCAAGCATGCAGATTTCTGGCAACCAGATTATGCAATAATTCTCTATGTAAAGCATGCTATCCCAATGGAATGAACGTGGAATTGGGCAAATCAGTCATGGAAACACACACCATCAAAGATAATGGAAGTCAGCGCAGGCATTGCACTAATGCCTCCTTTCAAATCCTTTCCTTTTTCCCTAATCAACGTCTCCTCGTGTTCTCTTTCATCCATATCACCACACCAACCCACATGAGTGGTCTCTTTGACACGGTAATAAAGCAGCAGCATAACAGGAGAACACTGAATTATGTTATGTCCCTCTAGTAATTAGACTCTGAAATGTCAGCACAGTAATATCACATATTGCAAATTAATAAACAAGCACTGCCAACAAATAGACTGCATGTGGAAGCCAACACGTGCATGAAAATGCCTTGTGCTCGCCTACCTCGAGAGCATTGTGAGAGCCCAGCCATCCACAGCAATGTCCTGAGTAGCTGCCAGGAAGTTGAGTGCAAAAAAGATGACCGTCAGCACCAGGATGCTCGGCTCGGTTGTGCTCCCTTCTTCGTCACCGAGCAAGGCTCGCACGTGTGACGACAGCCAGAAGAACGACAGGCCGATGGCGTACTGTGTGGGCACCAGCCATGACTTGCGCCGCCCAAAACGGTTCGAGTAAAGTGAGTCGACTATAGGTGCCCACAGAAGCTTCACACTGAAGGGCCACGAGACAAAGCTGAACAGGGCTTGTTCCTGCATCACAACACAAGAAGTAATGCGACACAAAAGTTTTGGAGCCTGAGTGTCCAAGTGGCTAAAATGTTTATGCATGTTTACACTTTGGCTATGAGTCATGCTGGAGCAGAGGACTCTTGGTTGATTCCAAGAACAAGGCAGTCTTTATGTCTCTGTACAAAGGTGTTCCTACACTTTGCTTCCCTTCAGATACCCGCGTGATTAAAATACCAGGCATTTTAAGATGCTTTCTGTTGTGCATCAGCTACTGACTGAACAGTACTGAAATTCAGCCTGTCAATGCAGTCACACATGGAAGCATATACAACATGTACATAGCGAAAAATGACAATGGGCAACAGTTGACGAAATACTATGCATCGAGCCATGCATTACAACATTTTGTAAGATGTATTCAAGGTAATATTGTTACGAAGGCTGTTACATTTTCCCCCTGGGCAGACGAAGCCCCCCAGGCGAGGTAGTTATTCGTTATGCGAGAGGTACGGGGATCGATACCCAGCACCTCCACCAATTTGTTACGAAGGGGGTAAGACGTCGGAGCGCTGAACAACAAGACGATAGGGTCGGGAGCTCAGCTGGTCAACGGCAGCGCGTCCGGCACGAGAGTCCTTTTTCAACGTCTTTCTCCTTCCCTTGTCTTCTAAACTTCATCTTCTTCAGTACTGTTACAATATAATCATCAGCAATAGTGGGCCCTGTATAGGAGCTATGACTCCTTATGGTATGAAAAACTTATATATGTTCTCCACATATTTTTAAACCTAAAAAGTTTGACAAAAGCGTGTTGCAGATTTTATACAAACGAATTTATGATGTAAATGTATGCAATTATAGTAGGATACAACTTACAAAATAACAGCGGTTGCTAACTATCAGCTATGGTGCATGGGCTGCGAATTATTCCGCTGAACTGTAAACAAAATCAGTTCCTGAAATATGACCATACCAAACGAACCAAACACATCAAAGTTCTTTAGCTTACAATTTGGTCTGATTCTCAGCTTTTTAGTGACGTAACCAGAAAAGCTTTAACAGCAGACTACTTTCTGTCAGAGGGGAGTTGTGCACAGTGGTTACTGTGAACTTGAGTTTTGTGCAACTGTAGCTCAGAATTCTCTTTTTTAACAAACATTCGTACAGCATCATCATCAGTTAGTGACACCACTGAGAGGCATTTTCTTCTTGAATCAATGCCCCACCTTATAGCTGACGTGCCTGTTCTGGAGCAGCAGTGGTACGGCTGAACCGAGACCCAAGGGGATGCCCTGCAGCACGTACAGGAAGAGCAGGAGTGCAATACTGCGCCATTCCTCACGCACTCCTCCCAGATGAATTTTGTCGTGAGGATGGCCATCTCCGGCCGCTTGGCCATCCTCCAGCAGTGGATTCTTGTTTCGAGCCATGGCGCTGTTTTCGGTGGAGTCTTGATGCCCACCGAAGGGACGCTTGCGGGCCTCCATGTTACTCCACAGGCTTCCAAGGTAAAAGCATGAAGACAGAGCACTTATTCAGTCAGACAGCCGTGATCTCTTTTCGAAATACCCGCCCAATACACTGTTGCTATGTGTACATAAATATGCGTACATAAATAAATAATGTGTACATAAATAGAGATTACCTTTCAAGAATGTCAAGGGTTACCTTTCAGATATATAACATGGCCTTGTTAGAAAAAGAAATAGTGCAAACATTAAGCACTTGGGGTAATAACTTCACATACACTTTTCTTCACTACTAGTGGTGGTGACTGAGATGAGCAACTTCACTGTTTGCATTTTGCAAACTGCACCCCGAAAATAACAGGATCCAAAGCACAGTAAAACGTGCTAAATTGGTTATTTTAGCAGTTTTTGAATAACAGAGCACAAGGGTGGTGTGAGAATGCATCAAAAGGGGCAAAATAGCTAAATAATTAAATGGCCATAGTGATGTCACATAGAAATGGCCCAATAATAGTGCTTCCGTGCAGCCACCCTTGATGCCATATGGGTACAGTTATGGCACACAATGCTAATGAATTTTTTCAATAGCAAATAGTTTGGCTTTAAAGAAAGGCTTTCCCCACCAAATGAAACAGCAAACTCTGCAAAGGTCCTCACTGTTTGACTGCACTGACAAAATTAGTACTCGGGAGCTGGATTTATAGTTCAAGCATGTTCGTAAGGATGTTGCTGAATTTTTTCCCACCCCACACTTATCAGGTGATTGATAGCGAAAAAATTTGGTGGTCCACAACTTTTGTTATTAAAACTAGTGGGAAAGTTAAAGCCTCACACGAGTGCATATATATGCCACAATCTAGAACAGCAGAAAAAGAAGCCTTATTTTTTTTTTTTGACATTTAAACAGTGATTCACAATATTGGCTTGGCCTGGTTTGATGTATGAGGTCTATTGTCCCAAAGTGGCTCACATGCTGTAGTGGAGGCTGCAGACAACTTTGACCATTTTGGGTTCTTTAACACGCATTGACATTGCGCAGTACATGGGCACCTTACGTTTAGCCTCTATCAAAATGCATTTTCTTTACAATCAAGTGAGTATATGAACAACATTTTTTTACCCAGTAAGGTCAGCTGTAGAGCAAACAGTGAGCTTGGGTCCTTTTGTGAAAACGGGGACATAAAGGTCGGAAGTTCGACATCAAAGTGCGCAGCAAACAAGTGCTCTATATTATGAGTGCTGCAGAATGGCAGACAGCACTAGCTCGGGCAACATGAAAGGGATATTGCCTCCAGCCATGATGTTTCAATTTCAGTCTCATATAGGCCAGCATGTGCACCGGTGCCTTGATGAGCATGGACAGCACAAATTTATAGCCATGCACACAAAACAGCTGTCAATGTTTTTTTTTTTCTTTTTTTTTTTTAAGCAAGAATTTCAGTGAACTAACAAAAAAAAATAAATCCACTATTTGTCAGCACTGATCGCCACTCGGAGTAGTACTTTTTTCCTTGTCGCTGGCACAAGTCTGAGCATACAGCAGCATATGTTCTTTGACAAGGAAATAGTTTTCATATTTCACTTAGATGTCGCTTTCTTTAAGCTGTGCATATTCCACCAGATTTTATTGGCACTGTCCTGGAACGTTATCATTCACGATATGTGTTTTGCGCCAATAAAATCTTGCATTTGCGTTCTTTTCATTCCTGTTTCGGCCAACGGTTTCCACTCCTGAGCTCTGCGACTTCAAAACCGTGCGCATCTATATTCAAGTAAGAGACAAATAAGTTGGGCACTAAGACCAAGCCTATCTTACGTCTTGTCGCTACATACAATATCACGCAGGTTAAAATCTTTGCCACCTATAGTATACGTTAATTCGAGGCGCAGTGTATATCAGTCTCGATCAACAGCGCGCACTTGAATCGATGCGATTGGATCGATTCACATACGACGTAACCGTACCGTCTGGAACGAAGAAGACTATGGCATATATGTGCGTTTAAATGTCGCTAAACGCCTTCGCGACATTTGGCGCAATATGTGCATCGGCACATATGCTCTATAATAGCGCTTAATTTTGCGAACACAGCTGTGCTTACAAAAACCGGCAGCACCAAGAAGCAGGTGATGATATATAAAGCAAAACAATGTCGTTCAGACTCGTGTAGAAGGAAAAATAAAATCATAAAGCGTTATCAAACAGCGCCAACGCACTACGTAAATAAATGGATGAAAGCAGCAAGTGCGTTTAGTTTAGCAGCGCTTGAGATCGGACTTCTAAAATTGGCTTACAAGACCTCAATAACTTCTAATAGATGCTGCACGTGAATTACAAGAAAGCAGGCAAGATGCAGCTGTAACAATCTGCAGCCAATGAGAGGTCAAAGGCATCTTGAATGACCACTGCTATCCAGCGTCCATTGATTAATAGCCCGTCGTGTCATGGTCAACATTTGGCCATGGTCCATGCTCTGTTAGTTACTACGTTGGCGTACGTAGGTTCCCAGCGCATGTTCAACTCGGTTTCAAACGCTTGCACGCCCCACAAAAATTGAAATTTAACCGCAGTGGTGCTTCTCACCTCGAATCTGCACTTATCCCGCGTCATTCATTTACTCGTCGTTTGGAATGAATGCAGCAGACGATTCCGGCTTGAACATACGTGTCCCTCTGAATGTAGACTTCGCCGTTAAGCGGCGCTACATTTCAACATGATTGCAACACTAATGTGGTAATAATTTGCAACTGTGAGCAGTCACATGCTAACATTTGTTGTTTTGTTTTATATGTTTGATAATATTTTAGCGTTAAAGATCAAAAAGAAAGCATACGTAAGTTAGTATTTCCGCTTCCGTTTGTGGCACAACCCAGCATGGCGGCAGTGGAATTTCTACTTTGACTCATTGGGGTGTTTGTGTGTAGAAGTTGGGCGCGCTTCAGGTGTTAATATGCCCGAACGGTTGAAGACCGCAAAATCAACGTCGCGGACGCGCTGTCTGCGACATTTGTAGCCCATTTAGTTCGCGAAAACCGCGATCCTATGAGCCGTCGCTCCGCGCTTCACCCGCAAGTTGACCACGGGCATCAATCTGCTTCTCTCTGAGTAATTAATTCGGCCTCCAAGATGACTGACGGCGAAGGCAACGAAATTCGTGTCAAGACGGCTTACAACGGGTGAGAATGGCTTGTAAAATCTGTTCGCATGTTACTGTTCACACATTTTCGTCAAGCTTGTCCTTCCATGATGCTGTGTATCTCAGGCTGGTACCCCCCTTCTCTGATGACCGTTGACACAGGCAATATCTCGACACTGAAGATGCAGGGAAGCTTTTTCACGTGTTATTGATCAATGCTGATTAAGCTGCATGACATTTTCGCCTCCTTGGTAGCCCTGAGAAGTCTGTGCGATCATGACCTACACTCTCTGAAAGAGAGACGCGCTCCGTGCGGGACTTAATCGAAGCGCGCCTGTCACTTTGCCTGTTTGCTTTGGCCAGGCTGCTGTCACGCTAGGCAAGACTCCGACTCAATTCGCTCCTGTTGGACCGCTACAGCTGCGAGCAGGACCCGCTGGCGATTCCAAGATGTTTCGCACTTCCTCGGAGGACGCTGTTGATCGTTGTATTTCCTCCCCCTTAACCTAGTCCGGTTCGCTAGGTAATTAAGACGGGCTGACCTCGAAAGTGTCGCGACGAAGGAGGAGGAGGTCCGCGACGTTGTTGCAGACCAAAATCAATCGCACCGTTCGACAGGCTCCTCGTAACGTCACTCTGTAGCGGCGCGCCTGTGGCTTTCTCCTCTTTTCTTTTTTGGCTCCCGTGCTGCACGCAACCTACGGTGTCTGGGCGGCTGGTTTATCGGTAGTTGGCAGAAGTCGCATTTTTTTTTTTTTTTTCCTTGTTTTCCCCGTCTTGGCGCAGCGAGTTCTTTTGCGTGCGTGCGTCCGATGGATGTTTCCGCAGCTAGTCTGTGCGCCCGCTTGCGTGACGTGACGGCCCGTGCGATGCGAGCCTCGCGCGGCACTGTCCGTGATTCTTTAGTTGTTGTTTTCTGCTGTCTGTCTCTTTCTTTTCGAGGCGGCGTGTTTGTGAAATAGAATTCGTTCCGGTCACGGCCCCAGCCGTTGTTCATTGTGCCGTAGCCGCTTCCGTAGCGCAGCTGGCTGGCTCGCTTGCCGAGCTGCTGCCACCGCTTCTGCTCGTGGCAGTCGCCGCCGCGTTACGCCGTAGCCCGCGCGGCTCATAACGGTGCTTCTTGCTGCACTGGACACGCTTCTCTTGCCCCTGTAACGTCGCCGTTCTTCTCGACTCATTCTCTCCCCCGCACCTCTTTTTCCTCGCCCTCTGATGTAACTCTTTTTTTCTTTTTCTTCTGGCCTACGCATTCCTCTTCCGACATAGCGCTGTGAGAGGAACGCCCTGTGAAACGCTCGTCAGCAAGCAAAGAAAGCGGATAACTTAGCTTCTCCATCGTAGAGCGCGCGCGCGCGCTGATACGCTCCTCTCATTCACGCCAGCCCTCCTCCGCATGTTTCCGATCTTCTTTCTTTTTGTTTTTGCCCCCCCACCCCCCTCCTAGGCACAGCAAGCAGAACTAGTGAAACGAGTCCGGCTATCGAACAGGTCTGGGCGCCGACTACGCCCTTTGCACTTTTTGCGTGGGCGTTGCATGAATAAGCCCCTCACACGCTGTGTTATCTGCTTAGTCAGAATATCACCTTTCTGTCGTCACAGGTTTATTGGAACGAGTGGATATGTTTTTCCTTACTTTTTTCGACTTCCGCTACCGAATCTTACAACAGTAGGGTTTTACACTTTCCTATCTGGCTAGGAATAGGCATTGTGGACTCAAGCTCGTATGCAGGAACCCAAACATTAATTAAATGAAGTGTCGTTTTTGTTTTGTTTCAAACCTTATAGCACATTTGTCACTTTGGGACGTTATTTACCATTTAAAAAATGGCATAGCTAACCATACTGAACGTTGTGCATGTATAAGTGCATGTGCAGCTTTAGATGGGCTGCAGTTGTGCACGTCACAACTTTATATTTCCATCAATTCCAGTAGCTTCGCTGAGCTGAAAGCTATCTTCATACAGGCCTTAACACTCGTTTACAGTTTGTAAAAACCTTGACATTGGTGAGCTGTTTTAATGGTACACCTGCCAGTTGCCCTTGTTCTTGTTTTATGGCAAAAGTTGTGGACTAGAAGCCTTGACTAATCATAAATTCTCTTCGTACTAGGTTGCCTGCTGGGCTCGGCTGAGTATGGGACGGAAAACTCTCGCTACTTAGTTTTGCCTTAGTCCACATACAGCTTATGTCATAGAATTTATTCAGTACAAATATGTGCTTTAAGAAGTAAAACCTGAGCCATGTTGAGGTCTTTTTCCAACGTTCTCAGCCTTTGTTACATAACAAACAAAGGTTCGTTTTGTGGCTTGAAAAAGTGCAAGAATTGGTCAACCCATGTAAAAAGTAGAACGGAATTTGTAATTTATTTACTTCTGGATACATGGCACACTCTTGACTCTTTAACGAATACCAGCATCAGTTTTATTGTTGTTGGTTTTGCATTTATCGGCTGTTTGTCATTACCTTGTTTTCAGTCCATGGTCTGAAGCTTGTCCCGTGAGGTGGTTATCATGTGGTCACAGGATCAGGCAGTAGGGACCGCTGCTTCATTGTAACTGGTTGTAAATGTCACTTGTTCTGATGTTTCATTGTTTTGAATTGCAGACCTTACTTGGAGAATTTACTTTGATCTCTGAAAAAAATCCTAGCTAATTCTTCTATCACAAATGGTAACACCGCAACAATGTCCCTACTGGTTGGGCATCCGCTTCACACAAGGAAGTTGTAAGGTTGGGTTGATAGCCAG
>JAJIZL010026129.1:19028-46842 GCA_023969395.1 Amblyomma maculatum
CTGGCTATCAACCCAACCTTACAACTTCCTTGTGTGAAGCGGATGCCCAACCTGGCTACCCATCATTGAGATACAAGCTTTCCCCAGGCCTGGTGCTCTGTTCCTCTTGGGTGAAATGCTTGGCAAAATGGGTCTAATACATAATCATCATCATCACTTGCGAATGGTAACGGTTTAGTGCCATCATCATTGTGGTGTGTTCAACGACTCCTTTCTAAACTGCTAAACAGGGGTCTTAATGAGCAAAAAATAGCAGTCACTTGCAAGCAGGTTATAAGTCATTAGTGCTAGCAAAAGGATGACTCTGTGCATGACTTTCGCTGCCACTGGACAAACACAAATAGCTGTAGCAGCCCATCAGTGATAAAGATGAATTTGTGGCCGAGCAGTCTCTGCATTACTGCCTGGGTTATAGCCACCAGTTCTAATTAAATTCCTTGCCATTAATACATTGGGCTTGCTTTAAAGGGGAATAAAGACTGCGGGAAAAAAAAAGATCTTGAATTTTTAATGAGATATATATTCATGTGCTGGTACTGAATGTACAGTGCATTTTACTGTACGAGGTTATTACTCATCACATTCAGCTTACTAAGAATTAAGCGTTTGTTAAATGCTGTGTAAAAGATTCCTGCATGCAACTTGCAGCGAGGTTACAGATCGGTCTTGCTTTTCACAGAACACCACCAGTGTGTGAAATTGATGGATTAAAAAAAAATAAAGGACTTTCATATTTACAGTGCAATTTTCTGTGACAGAGCTCAGCTGCCTTATTGCACACCCAGAAGTGACATTTCTAGACAAAATGACAGCCATTAGGAACCAGCCTATGAAAAATGGGAAATGCTATGTAAGACACTGTGAAGGGATGAAGTGCACTGAAAAGAAAAAAAAAAGTGACTGCTGTATTTTCAAACACACACGCACGCACACACACACACACATTTCATTTTTATATATGGAAAACTTCACATGCAACTTTTACATCTGTTGAAAACTGCTTGTGGCCATGTTATGCAGGGAGATCATGGTGATGTACATTGACCCGGCCATTGCTCTCGAGAAGCTTTGTAAGGAGATGCGTGACATCTGCAAGTTCAATGAGGAGCAGCCATTCACGATGAAGTGGGTCGACGAAGAAGGTGAGATTGCAAAGTCTTTTTATGTGTGGTCTTGGAAATGTACCATTCATTAACAGCCTGAAGCAACACTTAATGTGGTTTGAGGCAGTTACTTTTTTTTCTTTTCCCTTTCTGTTGGTGAATTTTTAAAACAAACTGGCAGCAGCATCCAGATTAAGATTGACCATGCTGCAACAACATTAGCCATTCTTTATTGTTGTCACTTTAGTGTGCACAGTTAAATCATGTATGTATGGCAGGGGGAACATCCGGAACCATTGGAAGGTTCATTGTGAGCTGGTCTGGGACTAAGCTCTTCAAAAACAGTACAGTGCACTCGAAAATGTTTCGTTTTTCTCCGTTTCATTTTTCATTGTCCTCTGAAATGAACTCCATTTTCAGATTGAGAGCAATGGCAGTGTTGCGAATATATTGTTCGAAAATAATTCTGCTAAGGCTACCAGCAGGCTGCATGCTTTAGCTGCAGCGGTGTTGCACATTTGCTTGCATTTATGCGTACATTGACTTCGGTTAGGCATTTCATCATGCATCCGTCAGCCTTGCAGTAGGGGCGGCGCGTGCACATAATGCCATTTATTCTTGTATGCTTTCGTGGGAGCTGGCTTGGTGAATGCACAGTAAGCAGGCATGGTAAATTGAGGTAAAGTACACTGAGATGCAGCACACTTCTATGCACAGTGCACTGGGCCATAGTACGCAGAGCTGGTGAAAGACCTTTTGTGTGGGCCTATTAATGCATGCATGCTTTCATAAAGTGGCAGTGTCGATTGCAGCTGATCCTACTAAGAAATTGGTGGCATTCAATGGCAGTTAGAGCTACCAGTCTTGAATGTTCTGTGTGCTAAAATTCGTTATTAGCAGTGACGGGTTTTTCTGTTCAAATGAAGTTCCTAAATAAGCATTTGTTTATTTTAGAGGGCAGCTCAGAAAATTACTGGCTGGAATGCTGAAATAAGCAGGTCCAATTGTGAACGTATCTTTTTGTATCTTCTTCAGTGAATTTCAGTTCCCTTTCTATGCATAGTGTAGCTTGTGTGTACCGTGTGAAGTGGAGATAGGACCATAAAGTCATTTCATGTGTGGGGTTATATGACTGAACAGGTTCCACATTGCCTAAATTGACAGATAGGGAGAGAAGGGTAGAATGGAAAAAAAAAATAAGTGAACTGAGGGTATCACCCTGCTTTTAAAAACAGAAATGTATTCGGCAGAAAAAAAAAAAATGAACATGTGGTCTGAAGCTTCAGAAGGATACCATCGACACCTGTGAGAGGAGAGCTGTCACTCTTAAAAACGAGACATGCATGTCCTTGCGTGTTCAGTTTTTGCCTTCATTTTCAAACGGCATTGTTCTTTCCCTTCCTTGCGTTGTGGCGGTGTTGCATGACCCGTTTTGCTCTGCCTGCCGCGAGAGAGCCCAGCTGTGCCTTTATTGTCGTTGTTTGAGAGGGGCTGGCCCCGCATTTGTGTGCACTCAGCTTCAGCAACACCTGCTTCGTCCTTGGATTCAAGTTGATTGGTATCCACCGCAGCACAGCAGTGACTGTCACAGTTTGTTTTACTGACATGAAGGCTGCTTAATCACTTGTGTCATATTAGGCAAGGGTCTGTGAAGCCTAGGCCTGCATTTGGCGCTGTTGTGTTAGGCCTGCGTGGAGCATGGGGCTTGGCTGAAATGCACCCTCTTCCCTGCAAGCGCAGTTGTTTGTTTTTATTCTATGTTTTTCTTTATTTGGCTATGTGCTGAGTTGCTTCAACGACATTCGGAGGTATTGTCTGGAAGCAGCTTCTTTTTTTTTCTCTTGACACTTCACTGCATACAGGTTAGGGCGAAAAATTGTGCGGGTGCAGTTAGCTTTTGAGAAGGAGGGTGGCGGGGGTAATCTTAAAAATACTTTGCAGACACCTGATAGAGTCCATTTTATTTGCATTAAATACTTCATTGTGAACAGAGGTCCAGTTGTGTTAATTGTAGGATAAATTGAACCTACACTCCATGTTGGAAAGAGAATTCTAGTTTTACTCCACCTAGGTTGCTTGTAAGTTGTGTGCAGCAGAAGTGAAAGTACTGCACCACTTGTGTTTCGTGTCTGCAGAAGCAGACATTGTCTTCTGCACATAAGTTGTTGTTTGAGCTCACAGGGTGAGGCATGGGGGAAACCCTTGACCATCGGTGTCAGCCTGTGCACTGCTTTTCTGCAGGCGACCCATGCACCATTTCATCTCAGGAGGAACTGAACGAAGCCATTCGCCTATACGAAGTCAATAAGGACTCGGAGCTTACCATACACGGTTGGTACTTCGGCTTGCAACTTCCCCCCTTATTTTCTCTTTGTTAATAGACTCATCTCCTTTTGTTTTATATAGGTTTTTTGTGCTTTTCTTTTCTTGCTCATTTCAATTTTCCTGTTGTGCAGTTTTTCCTAATGTTCCTGTGGCTCCTGGAATGCCCTGTGCTGGAGAGGACAGTGAGTTCATCTTTTCATTCTTTGTCTTTTTTAAGTGCGTGGTGGTGTGTACCTTTTTTTGTGCTCATACTCTTATAAGCACATCGCGTGGATTGCACTAGTCTGTTGTTGATAAGTATTGCTGATAAGAACATCTTTGCCAGTGGGAATCATGCCAGCAGCCTGCTCGTACTGCATGCATACATTAACATATGAAAGAAGCCTTCCTTCTTTGATTCCGAGGAAGACATATTTGTTCTTTTTTTCTTTTTCTTCTTAGGGAGGGAAGTAATTGAGTAGTCATTTTCGACAGGATAAAGTTTGAAAAACAGGAACAAAAGACACCAGTGCGAGTATGGTCATGACCTTTGTGGGTCAAGTGAAATGGTCTACCAATTGAGCTACAGAAGCTTTCATCTGTCTCGTACAGAAGTAAATAGCCTTTGCTGCAACTTGGTAAAACATCACACTCTGCACGAAGAGGTTGTGGGCTTTGTTCCTATCGGTGATGTGTTGTCTTCTGTGTTGACAAATTATATCTCACCTAAAATGATTGGTAATTATTTTTCTGTCCAGCTAGGAAAAAAAAATGATAGCAGAAATCTGAAAGTTTATCCTTTTTGTATATATCCTATCGAGCCCTTCATCTCTTCTATTCATTTCTGTTCCTGTGAGAGTCAGTGATATGTTGGCTGCTATTACTTTGAGTTTACTTTCACACTAAAACCATAGTGCATATATTCCTCCTCTTACATTCCACTGTGTTTTCTTTGTTTCTTATATCAAATAACTTCTTTTGCTGACTCCAACAAATGGTTGCTTCATATTTTTCTGTTCTGAACTTTCACTACATTGCGGGTGGCAGCGTTTGCGATGCCTGTCGGCTGCATTTTTAATTGGTAAGATGTTAATACCTGATTAGTCTGTTGAGCCAAAGCACTGATGAGGTTTCATTTTTGATTACAGCCACTTCCGTCACGCTTAATTTAGACGAGCTTAGTTAAAAAGCCAGTATAATTAGAAAAGAGTTGCTCCTGGACGTGGCTGGTGCATGCAACTCTTTCAGGCTTGACTAAATTTAGATTTAATTATGCACTAAGTTTCACAGTGTTTGATTTCTTCTAACCACATTTTACATAGTGTGCAGGCAGAATGACATTTTAATCTCGGGTCTGTTCTTTGATGTCACTTCTTTACATGTTGGTTCAGGCAGGGTTTTACCATCCACATACTGGGAATCTCTTACTGTCTCTTGATGTCTTCTCACGGCAACAACTTCTGCAGCGTGAATCATGACGGTTTGTAATATGGATTCCCTTTCTTTTGGTGCAGAGAGCATCTACCGAAGAGGGGCTCGACGGTGGCGAAAGCTGTACCGCGTCAACGGCCACATCTTCCAAGCAAAGCGTTTCAACCGGGTATGTCAGGGCAATGCCGTTGGCACTGCTTTAAACTCCTTGCCGATGTCGCCCCCGCATGCTGTCTCTCCACATCCCGTATAGAAGCAGTTCCGTTGGAAAGAAGATAACGGTGTTTGCTCTTGTCGCCTCTCTTCATGTTTAAAAGGCGGGCTCGGGAGAAACCTTACCTTGCGGTTGTCACCGACTCTTGTCTGTCGCTTGAGTAACGTCCCTTTCCCCAGCCTCCTCCTCTTCTCTAGGAAGGAAAGCGTTGGTGGGAACGGGCTGAGTGGGGGGCTCGCTTATCTTGTTCGTGGCTCATTCTGATTAGGCGCAGCTCTGTGACAGGCCAGTCCTGGGTGCTAGACTGTCAGGCTTCACATCTGTTAGGCATGCCCCATTGTCCTTGCGTTTGTCATGATACTGATAGAGCTGATAGTGAGTGATAATTATTTTCTTGTTGGCATTGTTCTGGCCAAGGCTCCCTTTTTAAGTCTTTTCTTCGCTTTCACACATTTTGTTCCTCTTTGTTATTGTTATTTAGTTCATAGATTATTTAAGCTTTACCTGTTTTCTTTCTTCTTTTTCCGCTTGACTTTTCAGTTTCTTCTGACTTGACAAATGTGGGAGTTAAATGTTGTTTGTGGTTTTATGGTGAAGGTTTCCTTTGTTGTCTTTTTTTGCATCAAAAAATTCTTTCTATAAAATTTTTCTGCTTGGTGATAAAAATGGGCATCCAATTAGCTATGAAAATTTAATTGTGTATATATATATACATATATATATCAGCATCTTTGGAACCCTTTGTAGTTCATTGGTGCTCTGTAGTGCTACTCGCAAACTTGAGTTGGGCTTGATAGTTAGTGGCATAGCACGGCACAATTTTAGTTGGGAAAGACGAAGAAAACTGCTTGGTTTCTACTATGCAGCGAACAAACTTCACAATGTACCTTTTTATTTAACACCTGTCCTTTGCAATATTGCAATCATTGAAGTTGTACCATGCTGCATTTTCCTTAATGCTACTGTGCCAGCATTAACTTTTTTTTTTCTCCTCCTTCTTTATGTTCTCCTCTTATTATGAAAATCTTCTTTTTCAACGTGTGCCGCGTAATGAGGTGCATGTTGTGCTGCCCTGACTAATCGTTGCTCCCTGCGTATTTTTTGTCTCACTTGCAGCGTGCGTTCTGCACCTTCTGTTTGGACCGCATCTGGGGGCTGGGCAGGCAGGGCTTCAAGTGCATCAACTGCAAACTCATGGTGCACAAGAAGTGTCACAAGCTCATCAAGCTGGCTTGCTCGGGACCTCTCGTGAGTCGCCTCCGCTCCCTTGTTCTTCGTCGGTGCACCACAATCCAAATTAGAACTAGCAAAGAAAGGATTATACATTGGTGCACATAAAAAAAGGAAAAAGAAAACTGGGGTTGTCACTTAGCTTGTTGTGACTGTTTGCATGGGTCTTTAGTCGTAACTAGTGTGAGCGGCCGTTTCTTGTGAAATATATGAAGGACAAACGTAGGTATGGTAAGCCTTTGTTGAGGCAAATGTGTGGGAGACTCCCTGAATAATTAATTTATATCTATGTGAGAATGTTTGCATAGATGCAGGGGAGGACGGGCTGCTAGGAAAAGCTGTGCACCTTTACTAGCTGACATATGACAGCATGTTAAAGTAGTTTTCTCTAGTTTTTCATGGCAGAGTAATGGTAGAAATCTTTTCATGTACCACAGTCGTTGGTTATCAGAGTACATTTAAACTGCACAACTTCTGGGAACGTCTTTATTTTTTTTTTTTTTCCAGATCTTTGTGCCAAAGCTATCGGTTCATTCAATTTTTGAAGCAGTTCTAGTGCTGGATGCTCACAGTAGTCGCAGAGCAGGAGTATGTCACGAGGCAAACCGTTTTCATCTGTAAAATTGAACGGTCAACTTACATAGTGATGGGTGAAAAGGCTCCAGTTGAAACGTTAGGTTAGATTTGGCTTTGAATGAAGCTTACTGCAGTGACCACGTCACTGTGCTCTTAATGGGTACCTGAATCGCATCCTGTGGTAAGGGTTATAGGGAGTGAAAAAGGTGAGGGCATTACGCCGGGGAGTCATCTGGTGGTGCTAAATACAAGCTTCTGACAATGCACCTCACTGGAAGAGTGGTAACAAAATGCACTTGACGATACATTTTTATTGGTCTTCGCATGCTTGGAAGTATAGTGCTTGAATGCCAGCCGCCAGGGGCCTGCAGTGTACGACCAGCTTCAGGCCACTTCGAGCACTGTAACACTGTCATGCCACTCCAGAGGGCACAGATTCTTTTCTCTTGCATTTTTGCACCACGCACTACGCTGTTATCTGAATCATGCAATGTCAAAGGTGTCAGATGCTGCATTTAAGGCACAGATGAGAATCAATCTTTTTCTTTTTCAGAAAAATGACCAAGACCAGTTTGCTGAGTCGTCTGCCCCCACCACGCCGGCACCAGCAAGGACAAACGACACGACAAATGGCGGAGATGTAAATGGCACAAGTTTGAACAGAGGTGGGTTTTCTTTTTTATTTTATTTTTTTTTTTGTGTGTGTGTGTGGGGGGGGGGGGGGGGATTTGTTTTGGGACACTTATACTATAACACACACAAACACACGCATATGCACATGTGCACGAAAGAAAGAGAGTATTCAAGCTAACTTGAGCTAAATGCTAAAAAATTTAATATCTGAAGCAGACGAGAGAACCCAGTTGTATATTCCTACCAGCCGCGGCCACCTTGTGTACCACAAGCAATTTCTTGCTTTGCGATTGCTTAATTAGCTATTTAAGATGGTTTGCTTTGTTTTCTAAATTACTAAATATTTAGTTTGGACAATAAGTGGCATTTGAAAAGTTTTGTGAGCACCTTCAGAAACGCCCATTCCATCATTCGCAATAAGGAAGCCTCGCAGGTATCTTTGTTTTCCGAGCTTCGGAGAAAGCCCACAAAATGCAAGAAGATCACGTGACTAGCATATTCACACTCTGTGATTATGCTGTTCTCAAGTCGAGGTTTCAGTGAACAAATTCAGGTGAGGCCGTGGCTCTACGGCCCCATTGCAGCAGCAAGCCGATATGTTGACGATGTTTCCTTTGCCCATGTTATTCATTTGACATGTGTGATGGTGCAAGTGTCAGCAACCACATCACCGAAGTGATGGCCTTGTGGTAGAGCACCCCCCCTTGCATTTGGGAGGTGCCAGGATCGATCCCTGGTGCCCCCGGCTACCTACCAGTCTTCCAATGGGTACAAGGTTTCTTAGAAAAAGGGTCGGCGACCAGACATTTTCTAGGGAAACAGAAAAGGAAGGTCACAAGTCACTCGCATAAAATGGTGTTCATGTGAAAGAACTGTGGGATACATCAGAAAAATGAGACAATACAGAGACATTTTTTGTCTTCCTTTTTTTTTTCTGTCCCTAATATTTAATGTGTTTGCCTTTATCTGTAGATATCGGAGAATGAAAGCAGATAAGCAAGCTCATTGTGATAAAGTCTAATTACTAAGCTTTCGGCTACAATGCCTCATTTAAACTGTGCCACTATGTTCCTGATTCTCCAGTGCATGGTGTTTTGGCTTTGTAAAAAAGGTAAATCTTTTATGGCTGCAGTTTTCTGTCCTAATGCTCTCTTAAGTTTCAAGAAGTGCTTCAGCGTGGCAGACAAGGACAAGACGTAGAAAACACACAACAGAGCGCCAACTAACAGCTGATTTTATTGAAACCCGTGTCAACGTTCTCTACATCTTGTCCTTGTCTGCCGTGCCGAAGCATTTTTTGAAGTATGGATCACCAACTGGCCTACAAAACAACCCTTCTAAGCTCTCCTAAGCTTTCCTTGGCCTCACTTTGCTACAATTTAGTAGCTAAGTTCACTTGGAAGTGCTGCTCATTAAATTTCACTCTCTCACCTTTCCATTACATTATTTATGGTACTGGGAAATGGATAAATATTTGCTTCTGTGCAAACTTGACATAGAACAAAATTTTAAAACCTAAAAATGTTCTTTTCTTTTTTTTTTTTTTTTTCTTTGCTTGAAAAGTTCTAGCCTGCAGGTTTTTTTGTCCCAGGTCTTTATTTATTTTTCAGGATTCTTTACAGGGCCTAAAAGGGACAGAAATGCAGAAGAGTAGTGACTCTCGTGGCGTGTCACCTTTTGTGAGGTCTTTCACTAGGATTAGGCTTTTAGCATGTTGCGCAAAAGAAAAAAATGGTTAGGGATTACAAGAAAAAAAACAAAGTTGTTATGTATGATTGATTACCACTTTCTAGCTGTAAAGAGGCTACTATCACTGTAAACATAGCTTATGGGCTGTCTGCCAATGATGACAGAAGTCCCTGCTAGTCTTGACATATAATTAATTTTACCATTTTAGGAATTGAATGGTAAGAAAAGGTATTCCCTTTTCAGTTCCAAATTTCTCTGTGAAAGATGCATCTTTTGCTCCTGAACATACTTTGACATGGTTACAAAATGCCAAACAGACAAATTTCACCACAACCAAAATTTGGGGTAACATTAGGGAGTGAGTGAAGACACTGCCTTTAAGGGTATGATGCAACAGCGTGCAATTTGCTACGCACTCAATCACTGCTACCCAAAGTTTTGCCTCTACTATCTCACACTCACTCAGTGGCATGCAATCTTAAGCTACTGCGTTATGTGGAATACCACCTGACACAGATATAAACACCTGCTTTAACCAAGCCGTACAAACATGCCTGCATGACCCATGGGTAGCGTTTGAGTCGAGACCCTCCTGTTGCCAACTATACCGTGTCACGTGGTCTCGTGACGTCACACAGCCTGATCACCAATCAGAGCCTAGCAACGTCACCTGCCAACTACCCCTTGCCAGAAGCATGCTCGTGATATTTTGCTCATAGCGCCAACTCCGGATTCTATGAAGAGCGGGGTATTTAATGCTGTCGTGTTACAAAACTGGATGTAGTTGTGCTCAATGTTGCATTAAGCATAACTGAGAGAGACTGATCACCTGAGTCTTACTGTTCTGTCCTTTCCTGCTTCCAGCTGGAACACCAAGGCATAAGACGCATCACAGGGCAAGCTCAGCTGTTGAGACATCCACCGACTCTGCTGGTCCTCAAATTGGTCAGGACATCGATGACCAGGTCACTGGAGGCGTAAGTGCTGTTAGGTTTTTCTGCTATGCCTTGCGGGTAGTTTTTTGTAGGACGCCGAAGGAAAGCAAGGGTACTTTTTTGTATAAAATTTTCGCGCATCATTAGTATACTGATGCAATAGCACTTGAATCCACATTCCAAGAAAAAGCTGGCATGTGTCACGAACTTCTATGATTGGTTGAGAGAGGTTACTTGATCTCATGACGCCGCACAACCCACTGACCAATCAGTGCTCATACAAGTCCCGTGACCGTGTGACATCATCAGCCTCTCAACCAGACTGGATTTCATACCCTAGTTGGCAGGGTTATGACGGCATTCGAAGGGCCTCAAGCTCAGCCAAACAGCATTACAAGGTGCCTTTCAAGAAAAAAAAAACTGATAAAAAGCAGAGGATGTTCCAAGGCAGGTCCTTTGGATCATAAGCCAGACACGCTACCTCTACACCATTGAGGAGCATTTGTTTAGTTAAGGGTTCATGGGCAGCTGCCTCGTACTATAGACAGCAGCATGGCAGCAAACTGTGGTTTAAGTTAAGACTACTGATTGCCACTGCTAGGCAAAGCACTACTATTTGGCCCTACTACTTCGAATTGCTAACAGTATATCTCTTAAAAATACTTAAGTGTACTAAGTTTTACACATAAATTAACCAGGCTGAAATGGGAACCGAGCTTTGTTCATAAATGTGTTAATATTTCTTAGTTGCACAACCTTTCTACGCGTGAAGTTTTCCGGAATGTGGTACTGACATGCAGTGTAGCGTTCGCAATGTCAGAACACTAGGGGTGTGCAAATATTTAAATTTTTTAATATAAATCAAATACAAATAGGAGAGCGAGGAACACCTTTGGGTATCGAATCGAATATTGGACAAAAAATAACTTGCTCTTGGCGCATGATAGCCTTAGTTGCTTATGTGCCAAAAAAACCCAACACAACACAACACAACAACGAATATCGGATTAATGCAAAAAAAAAAAAAATGAGAAAAGCAAACATTATTCATATTGTTTATTTCAATATTCACGTGGCATTTGCAAATAAAATAAACTACAATTGCACAGAAGTGTATACCCTTCCGTATACAGTGCAGTCCACTTGTAACGATATTGAGAAAACTTGAAAATCCAATCGATTATCGTTATATCTGGACGGGCGAAAAAAAAACACACACACACCCACGTATTTTTCCACGCATATAGGCTTGCCTACTTACGATGGGTAAATCGGATTGAACAACGTTAATCATCGTAAAGAGCACTAAACACTTTATTAGATTACACATCAGTAGAAATAAAATAACTTAAACATACTTAAAGAAGTTGGAAATTTGCGCTCGCTTGAGCAACAGCTGAACTTCACAATCACTGTGAGAATCGCTTCCAGTAGCGTGTACGCTGGCGGCAGTCCTTTGTGTGTGCACAAAACCGATTAGCGACTGGACGAACTGAAGGATATCCCCAGTCTTGATGGTCGTTAAAATCGTACAGTGCGAATGTCCGCATTTTTTCATGAGGTTTCTAACCTTAAAACCCTGCCAAAAATCCCGATGAATCTGCTGTTTCATCCATGTATCGCACCGTCCGTCAATCTGGTGGGCACCAGCTCCCACGGACGCAGAATCGGCGATGGCGATGACGATACGGCCGCAGCAGCACCCTTTGCGTGGCTGTGATTGCGATGATAATAGTGCCCATTTGCTTCCGTTTTCGCCGCATATGTCAAGTTTTCACGT
Organism: Amblyomma maculatum; assembly: GCA_023969395.1. NCBI lineage: Eukaryota > Metazoa > Arthropoda > Arachnida > Ixodida > Ixodidae > Amblyomma > Amblyomma maculatum. The sequence goes on from JAJIZL010026129.1 coordinate 30,924, forward strand.
CATTGTCATCTTAATATTTTATCTTTTATTAAATATTCAATCACATTTTCGTGGAAAACAACCGTGCAGCGATAAAGCTATCGTTGTAGCCGATGTACCGCCGATAATCGATCATTATATCTGGTTTATTTTTACATAGGGGCAATGGGAAAAATTATAAATCTCAAGAATTTGATTGTTATAAGCGATATATCGCTATATCTGGTGTCGTTATAAGTGGACTGCACTGTAGATGACTATAATCCAGTATAAATTTTATACAAAGTTCCGTATACAATTTCTTCTTCTTCTTCTTTTTTTTTTTTTTTTTTTTTTTTTTTTTTTTTTTTTTTTTTTTTTTTGTAAAGGAAGGATTTGCATGAAATTGGGTGAAGCTGTATATTGCTGCTGAATACAGTAAACTCTTGTTAATTCGGTCTTTAGCGGAACTTTATTTGGCAATTTTCAGGTGTTCGGAAAATTTTGAATATATATATATATATATATATTTTTCAAACATGAATGTGAATCAAATAACAAACATATTAACTTCGTATTCAAAATTTCGTATATTCGCACACCCCTATTGAAAGCACATTAACACATAGATATTTTATTCTTATATTCTATGGTAAAGAAATTTGTGCACCCATGAGGTCATCTTAGTTCGAATTATTGGTTAAAAATTATAGAGGATTGTTGTCATTCTTTTTGGAAATATCTGTACCAGTATATACAAAGAGGGTGTCGACTCATTCTGTCTTCATCTAGTGTGCAGAGTGATTTCGTCGTGTGCAGGTTATCCAGCCAGATGAGTGACGTTAGCCTCAGTCACCCCTTTCTTTTAGAGTGCAGCTCTTGGGTGCCCATTCCTAGATTGTGTGTTGGCGGCGTAGTCAGTGTAACCAACCTTGGGAGTGACCAAAGAATGCACAACCTGAATGATACTCGAGTGACTCAGGACGAATGGTGATTGCAGGGAAAGCAGGTGGTCATTGTGGGGAGAGCCAAGGAATGCGCAATAGGGTGGTGAGAGTGAAAGGCAAAAAAAAAAGGAGATAGTGACTACAATAGCTGTAGGAGAGGGCAAGCCATAGCTTTTTCACATTTCTAAAGGTTCTAAAAGGGTCTTAGCGACTCCTGTCGTTTACCTAAGATTTTTGGAGGACAGATCTTAGGCATCTCCTGTATTTTGCGTAATTGATGTTACAGTAGACTCCCTTTAAGACGAACTCCAAGGGACCATGAAAATTGTTCGTCTTATCAGAAGTTAGTCTAATCAGGAGTGCTTCCAAAAATGATGTTTGAGCATGCAGAGTGTGTCCAAATACCTCGTATATGAGAACAAATGAATAAAATGGCCTTTCAGGAAAATAAACTGCAATACAAGCATTTATTGGACTAATGATTGTCTACTACACTTTGCAGTAGTAAGTCATCAGGCATTGTTGACTGTTACCCAGTCTGTTATTTTTTTTGTGTGTCTGTCGTGAAAATCGACGGCCTGCCACAAAAGCAGACATCTCGCTTAACTTTTGAAGATACCCTTCAGTGCCCTCACACTGTTAAAAAAACTGCACTAAAGTGTCTAGGCAGGCATTAGCTGCATCACAGGTAACTAGTGCAGATTCAGGCATAACATTCAAGCTGTCATCTTCAGCAGCAGTTTCCGATGGTAGGTCAAGCACTTCTTCAATCAGAGCGTCCAGTGTGTCAGCCCTACACGTTTCCACACTTTCGTCAATGCTGACATACGCACTGATGTCAATGAACACACCCTTACTGCTCAGCGCAGAAACAATGCTTCTATCCTCCAAGTTTGCAGTGTGGTCCTCATTCGTAGTATCGCAGTCATTCTGCACTGAACAATCACTAAGCGCCACAAATCCTGCATGGCGGAAGACGTTGGCAATAGTGGCTTGAGTAACCTCCTCCCAGGCACTCGTCAGTAAGTGGACAGCACTTAACAGGTTAACTGTGTACTCCTTACTGCTCTCCGTGCAAATCAGCATCCTTTGCAGCAGAGAGCGACGATAGTGCCTCTTCAAGCTGCTTATTACTCCCTGGTCCATAGGCGGCAGCTTCGCCGTTGTATTCGCTGGTAGAAACTCCAGTCGGATGGCATGAACTCCGGCGACGTGGCTGTGTCCGGGACAGTTGTCAACAACAGTGAGAACTTTTCTCTTCTGTCTCTGGAAGTGGCGATCTCTTGAAGCCACTGCTCGAAAAGTGCCTGCGTCATCCACGCTTTTGAAATAGCCATGTACGTGACCGGCAGCGTTTTTATGTTTGTAAAGCAGCGTGGTGCTTTAGATTTGCTAATCACCAGCAATTTTAGTTTGTCAGTCCCAGTCATATTTGCGCCCACGAGGACCGTTACTCAAAGCTTGCTATGTTTGCCCGCCACGCAGTCATCACCAGCAAATGCGAGCGTTTTATTTGGGAGTAGCTTGTAGAAAAGCGCAGTGTCGTCCACATTGTATATGTCTTGAGGGTAATATTCGTCCATGAGTTCATTCATCTTGTTCTGCCTCCAATTGCTGCAGACCGCTTCATCCACTGCAGCGGCCTCGCCGACAACACAACGAAAGGCCAGTCCATGCCTTTTCCGAAAACGGTCGAGCCACCCATCGCTGCACGCAAACTCGACATTCAGTCGCAGGGCAATTTCTTCCGCCTTAGCTTTCAGTAGCACTCCGTTCACTGACAAATTCACTCTGCGCGCTCTCTTCACCCAGGCAAGCAGAACGTCTTCAATGTCTTTGTGCATAGCTGTGCGCATCCTCTTCCGCTTCGGCGCAAACTCACCATCTTCCAAAGCACTGGTAATCCGCACTTCGTCCTTCACGATACCGCTCACGGTACTTTTCGCGATGCCGAACTTGTGCGCTATTTCAGTCTTTGAAAGCCGGCCGACGCGAATTTCGGTCAAAACTTCGGCCTTCTCACGAAGCTCAAGCGGCTTTTTTAGATTTGTTGGCCGACTAGCCATAGTAGCAACACGGCGAAGACGGCGCGCACGAAAAGAAACAGCGCACACCACGAGGTGACAGCGTACAGCCTGGTAGAAAATTGCGGGACACGACGCACACACCCGCCACGAACAATGGATCTGTGCACTGCGTAGTAGGCGTCGTTGGCAGTCAGCAAAGGCGCGGAGCTTGGTAGCACTGGCATGACGACACTATTACGTGATCACCTTTGGAAAACGTCATTGGCTGCTTTTTCTTCTCACCGTTTTTTTTCCCGCGTTTAGCTAGTTTTGCTGGCCGGGCCGTGCATGCTCTTTTTTTTCTCTCTCTCTCTCTTCCTCTCTGTGCTCTGTTTCGTCCTTGCCCGAGGTCGTACCAAGACAGCCGGCGCGACGCGAAACGCAAACCTACTCCTACTGCGGGGACAAAAGGAGTGAGCGGGGGAACGGTGGGAGAGGACGAGCAGCGGCACTCTTCCGCCTTCGTAGAATCGCATTTCCGACGCCGACGTGCTTGGGTCTGCGTGCATCGGCGGCACGGATGGTCGTGGCACTGAAAAGCTTTTTTTTTTTCTTTCCGCTGAAGCGCTGCTCGGACGGTCGAGTAAGCTGCGCTGGTGGGGTGCGGCCGGCTGTGAAAATTCATCTTAACCGATTAGCGATTGCAAAGTGTTCATCTTAAGCGGATTGTTTTTACATTGACTCTATGGGGAACCAAACAAACGACCTCCACTGTTCATCTTAACCGAGGGTTCATCTTAAGCGAGTTCGTCTTAACGGGAGTCTACTGTACACTTGACCTTGTATTTGTCGGCATAACCAGACTCCTGCTGGCCATGGCAGCTGGCAGCAGAGCAATGCACCGCTTGTCACGGCAAGCAGTTGACGGCACGAACAGGAGACATAATTCATGCATGGGCCTCGTGTTGCAAAGCCAGGTGTTGGTCCAGCACGTAGAAAACATCTACCGTTATATTGATTGCGAGGACTCTTTTCTAACTATAAAGAACTTGGAAAGGAGTGTCTGCTGAGGTATCAATATGTTATTGGTAAATAAAGAGTAATCTCTAGCTGTACTCAGATATGCACAATTGTCACTTGAGTTCGTTACCTGAGCATGTCGGAAAACCAAAATATGCGAAGAGTTGTGTCTCATTTCACATTTCCAAGCATCACAATTGTAAGCCAGTGAAAATTGTTTTGGCTATCAGAAGTTAGTCTTATCAGGAGGGCTTTCAAAAATAGTGGGAGCATGCAGTGCATCCAAGTACTTCTCGAACGAAAACAAGTGAATGAAATGACCTTGTAAAAAAGAGCTCCACCTTTAAGTTTAGTTTTAACGGCTCCTGGAGGCCCTCTTATAAAACTGCACTGAAGTGTCCAGGCAAGCGTCAGCTGCATTGCAAGTCACTAGTGCAGGCTTGGGAGTAACTTTCGCATCCTTTCTTGTTTTGGTCCAAACTCTCCATCTTTCCAATGCACTGGTACTTAATGTTTCAAAATAGCCGTCATGGTACTTTTCATGATTCCAAACTTGCGGGCTTTCAGTCTTCAAAAGCCAGCCAGATGAACATTGGTAAATTCATTGGCCTTCTCACGAAGATCGAGTGGCTCTTTCAGAGTGATCAGCTGACTGGCCATAATGGAAACACGGCATACACAGCACGCACCACGAAAGCGAAATACTGTGCACCACAGACTGGCGTGGCAGCATACGGTGTAGTCGGAGTGGGTCCACTGGTCAAAATAGGGCGACGCAATCACGTGATTTCCATAATAAACGGCATTGGCTGATTGCCTTTTTCTTTTTCTTTTTTTCAGCATTTGGTCTCCAATCCGTGCAGCAGCAACTACGACACTTAGACATTTTTCTTTTTTTCCGTCTGGTTTCAGCTTTGCTGACTAGAGGCCTATAAATGCATGATCGTTTATTGTTTTTGTTTTTTTCTTTGCACTGTGCTTCCTACTTGTTCGTGATCGCAGGCCAGCATGGCTAGTCCATTACTAGGGGCACGCTAAAGCCGCAACAAAAAGGGAGCTCTTGTCTAGAGTCGTTGCTTAGCATCTTCAAGTGAGGACAAACACACAAGTACACAGGGTCTGTCGTCCGTAGAAGAAGGTATGCAGGGTTTGGCTTATAGGGTTTAATGTCCGAAAACGACTCGGCCCATGGGGACACTGTAATGAGGGCTCTGGCAATTTCGACCACCTGAAGTTTATTTAACATGCACAGACATCGCACAGTATGAGGGAACCTTGCTCTTCACCTCCATTCAAAAGCAGATGCCACAGCTGGAATCGAACTTAATCCTTATGATGGCCAGTTGAGCACCTTAGCCAGTGAGCCATTGTGATGGGGCCGCGTGCACGGATCCTGGAAGATTTGGAGATTATCATCTCGTTGTACAGCTGGCAACGCAAACTTAATATAGGGGCAAAGGGCACACCTGGTGCAGGAATAGCAGGGGCACTTCTGCCTTTACATAAGCACGTTTCCGACTCCAGAGCAGCGTCTCTCTGTGCCACCTATGCCGGGAAGTTTTCATTTTTGTTGCTCTTTTTAGTTTCTTTTCTTGATAGTTACAGCACAGACGTTCAAGTATAGCAGCACAGGTTGGGCATAGTTGGGCATGAAAGCTCATTTTACTGATTAGCGCTTTTGAAATGGTCATCTTGAACAGATTCTTTTTTTTTTTTTTTTTTTCGTTCCTATGGGAAACCAAACAGACGTCCTTACACTGTTCACCCTATCCGAGAGCTTATCTTAACCCCCTGGGTTCATTTCAACAGGAGTAAACTGTAGTTCTTATTGCTGCTTGCGCCCTATGGCCGAAGAAGGAATGAGGGAAATTTCCCTGCTGCTGTGGCTCTGCGGGGTGCTCAGCTGCTGGTTAAGGTTCAGTCCTGATCACGGCAGCTGGGACGGAACCCGCATACAATATGCGGTTCCCTTGCATTTCATCTCAACTCGAGGAGCCCACCTACTGTGCAATGTCAGCTCATATTAAGCAACTCATGGAGGTCAAAATTAATTTGACCCCCATTACGGTTAAATCGGGGAGAGGACAGGCTGTTCAGTTATTATGTTTCATCGTACATTGCGGTGGGCGCATGACACAGCAGGGATAGTTTAAACATGAACAGCAACACACAAAGAGGGGAGGTGCTTGCACAAATGATCTCCCGCTTGATTTCAACTTTCAACGTTTGAAGACCACTCCTGATAGTCAAAGGCACTTTGCCAAAAGCAATCACAAAGGTCCTCAACGTTGTTTCCTGCTCTCGTGTGAATTGTTGTGTTCGCATTTGCTCGCCCACTATTTCGCGTGCCTCTGCAGTTGACCTTCTGTGTGCATGACTGTGTCGAGCAGGTGGAATCTGGGGGAGACTCCTGCCAGTACGGCCTGCAGGACTTTGACCTAATTCGTGTGATCGGCCGTGGCTCGTATGCCAAGGTGCTCATGGTGGAGCTGCGCAAGACCAACCGCATCTACGCCATGAAAATCATCAAGAAGGAGCTGGTCACTGACGACGAGGTGCGTTGTTAGCCTTGTTGACCTTGTTGGTTGTTGTAGTGAAATCACTGTGGTGAGCAATCATTATTGGCCAACTTCAGTTTGTTTTCAATGCCCTTCTAAGCTTTTGAGCATATTTTGCAAGATCACAGCAATTTTTGCACATTGATATGACTCCCCCGTTCAGTAATTCTTGCAGCCTCTGCTGAATTAGGAGATGGCCACAAATGTTCTGTTTTCATTCTTGTGTACTTCCTCATCCCAGCTGCGGCGGCAGCTTTTCGATGGAGCCAAAAAGTAAGCCACCCGTGTGCTGCGCAACATCAGTGCACATTAAAGAGTCCCAGGTGGTTGAAATTTCCGGAGCCCTCCACTATGGCGTCTCTCATAGCCTGAGTGACTTTGGGACGTTAAACGCCATCAAGCAAACCAAACGGAGACCAGAAATATAAATGGATATGAACCCTTAATGCTGCTTAAGAAAAAATAGAGTTGCTCGCCAGTTGGTCGCACATATTCAGTGGAGGATGTGGGGATAGACAGGACATAAGAAAGGGTACTGGCAGGATGAATGTTCATCCCTTCCTTATGTCCTGCCTGTCGTGCTGCCTTCCTCAAACTATTTAATATGGATAGCTTATAGTTATTAAAAAAAATTATTGTTATGTGCAGGACATTGACTGGATCCAGACAGAAAAGCATGTCTTTGAAACAGCGTCCAACTACCCATTCCTTGTGGGGCTCCACTCCTGCTTCCAGACGGAGAGCAGGTGAGGTGACCTTCAGCACTCTTGCAAAACTTGCTGGGAGAACATTTTGTTACGTTTTACTGTGGGTTGACTTGGGGGCATCAGGTTCCACACACCGTCTATGTGTAGTGGCTAGTTTTAAGAATTACCGCTCCAGGAATGGGCGCATAAAAGAGAAGGAAGGAAGAGTATTTTGGGCAAGCCACGACATGTGACTTGCTGTTCATAATTCCAAAGTTTCAATGCTTGTTAACAGTTCCGCTAACACTAGCATACAGACTTAGTATGCATCATTGTATGTGAACAATCTTGCATGGCCACTGTTAAACAGTAAGGGAACAGGAGAGCGTGCACAATACAGAGCAGGACTGAAGTCGCTTGTAGTAGACTCCTTTGGTGTTGGAACATTTTTGACTTTTCAGAATCAGATGAGCTAGTTTTGCAAATGACCTTAATGAGTAGTGCTACACTAAAACCCCATTGTAACAAAATTCGTGGAGCTTGCAAAAACTTCCCTCTAAGCGAAGCTCCACTTTTTGGAATCAGACTAGACGACAGATAGGCTGGCCTGAACAGTTCATGACTGTTCATCACTAAAAATCTGTCAGCATCTAAGGTCTTTCGCTGTTTCCAAATCAGGACCGTGACATGATTTTCGGGGTATAATAGGCATGGTTGCATAGTAAACGCATCTGCAGCACTGAGTTTCGTTCGTTGACAGATGTAGCAGCTGGTCCCGACAGAAGCAACCTCTTGAGCAGTAAGATGTGTACAAGCTTACCACGTTCTCTCCTCTGCAGGTTGTTCTTTGTTATCGAGTTTGTGCGTGGAGGCGACCTCATGTTCCACATGCAGCGACAACGCCGTCTTCCGGAGGAGCACGCCCGCTTTTACTCTGCCGAAATTTCCCTCGCTCTGAACTTTTTGCACGAGAGAGGTGAGAACCGCATTGCCTTCATGCATGGCTTAGAAGCTCTGATATTGTGCTCCGTACAAGCAGCTGCACTTTGACGCAAAACGCAAATACTACACTAGGTGTGTGCAAATTATTTCAAGATTTCAAATAGCAAATCTCCTAGTAACCTATTTGATTATACGAACATACCAGATAGCGCATCTTAGGAATTATTCAAAGCGAATCGAATATCGAATATGGATTGAACTTTTTTAATGCTTTTCGAATTATTGGCACAAGGTTCAAGTCGCACTTGCTGCGGTATTTTGCTTTCTGAGACGGTTCGAAAAACAGGGCCGACATCAGCACCATGTACTGTATTACAGAGGTCAGTGTGCATGGGATGAACAATTTAGCACCACTGAACAGTCCATTCATAATGCTAATGCATAGCCACAAAGACTGGACAGTGCGACAGGGCTCGGGCAAGTTCGGCAAACTTGGCCCCGATTGCCAATCTCTGAAGGCATAGCTCAGTATTCTTTTCTTCTTCCTTTTCGGAGTAACTGTCGCCCATCTGTTGTCCTGAGGCGTGGCTATAGTTTATTCCCCTTCACCATAAGTGGGAAATGTTATTTTTCTTCACATAATTTAATGCTCATACAGCTAACATGCAGGATTCATTGTTGTGGCCCCTTACGAGAGATTAACATTGCACAATTCATAGAATGTGTTCCCACTGAAATTCCAGTGTTTCACACTATTGCTTATTTTGTATGCATATTCTTAAAGTGGTGAATATTAGTACAAATATTAAATATGTAGTTAATTCATTTTTATCACTATTCTATGCATATTCGATTTGGTAATGAAGTAACACTATTGTATTCAATTCACTAGTTGAGGTACAGTATACATAATTGATTTGGTTTGGAAAAATACTATTTACACGCCCATAACAAACACCAGCATATTCAAATTTTGTTACGCGTTGTAGTATCCCAGGTAGTCAAATTGGTTCATACTGCTCACCAATTGTGCCTTATAATGAAGCGAAACTTTTTGTATTCGATCCAGTAGTAGAGGTACAGAATTTAAAATAATTTTTTTATAAATTGCAAAAAAGACTCTGTATGATTTTATTTTTAAAAGATTATATTTTTCATTTTTTACTTCAGTTTTAGGTGTTGCAGAAATGATCGAAAAATGAAAATCCATGAAGTTTTTGTTCTTGGCAAAATAGTAAAAAAAACTGTCATAACTTGGTCACATTTTTTTTTTCGTGCACTTAGCTTCATACCCCCCTAAGTTCATGTTGACCTCGGGTGTTATGGCTCTTCTAGATATAATTGTTTACACATTTAGCATTCATTTTTATCTTCCTTGTGCAGTAAAACAACATTAGTGGTAGCTGTGCAGTGGAGGTCACCTGATAATTTGGTGTGTCATGTTTTATTTTTCATTCCAAACAACAACAAAAAATCTTGCTTGATGCTTCCGCAGTGGACTTGTTGAGCCAACCTGGGTTGTGGATACCTGTCATTCATTTTCACTCTTTTGTATTCTCTATATTCTTTTCTATATTTCAAAGGGGGGATTTGATTGAAGAATGCTTGTTGCAAAGGCGTAATCCTTGCCAGTCGGGCCTGATGTTAGTTTGATGCTTGCAGGCATCATTTACCGGGACCTAAAGTTGGACAATGTCTTGTTGGATCATGAGGGCCACATCAAATTGACTGATTATGGCATGTGCAAGGTTGGTACACCTCTCTTTGCCGCACTTCATTACTTCATTATACTGCATTATTTTTGCTTCACATTTATGCAGCTTTTTAAGGGGAAAGCTGGCGGGCTTCCCATTCTTTTTGCTGCAGGGTGTCCTGGCCTTGTCTCGTGTGTTGCGCGTCTACGGTGCTTTCCGCATTGCATCAGTGTCATACACGGGGGGGCGCATAGTTCAATGTAACAAGTGCAAGGCAGGACAAGTTCAGAAAATGGGGCTTTGATTTCTTGTGGACGTTGCATGTGAAATCTTTGCACAGTAGCAGTGTTAGTAACTGCCACATTTTGCCAAGACTAAAGGGCAGCCTCGCCTTCCTCTGAAGACTGGGTACAGGAAAACCAAGTTTTCTGACCAGTTGCTTTCTTTTCTGACCAGTCCTTTCCAGTTGCTACAATTCCCTGCACGAGAAAAAGCCTGTTATACGGCAGCATGTAAGAGCCCCACTGCAACGAAAACTGCCGGTGTCGCACACTGGCCACCTGCCACATTCGGCAGGTGGTAAGAGGGAAATTCTCCTCTCCTAGGATAGAGGAGGAAAAGCCAGAAGCTGGCTGTGTTGTTATGTATGTAATGGCTGGTTGGCCATGGCAGCACACAAAGAGCTCGCAACAAGCCACCTCATTGCCTATGCTTTTTTTTTTTCCTCTTTGCCTAACTGCCTTAAATTACCAGCAAGTGCAAATACTCATATTAGCATTGGCTTTTTCGCCTTTTCGGAGATGTCAAACTCTCGCACTTTCTGTGCTATGCATTTGTGGTCAAAGGTCGGAAGCAGGATGAACGTATGTGATGTGGTTGTATATGTGAACCATGTGCAGCATGTGACATAGGTGATGTGCATCACTTGCAGGAGGGCATTCGTCCCGGTGACACGACAAGCACATTCTGTGGAACCCCCAACTACATAGCCCCCGAGATCCTCAGAGGCGAGGACTATGGTATGTATCACCGAACGACACCGATACTCTGCTTGTGTGGAGTCAAAGCAGTGTTGCAATTGATGTTCATATAACTACACATGCACTGTAATGCGGGCATTACTCTTTTGTGACACTCTTGTGTTGTCGCTTAGGTGGGGTGCAGTGTATCAAGAAATTTCATTTTGCTCAAGTTGAAGTGATTTGTGATGTAGACTTGGTGTGAGAAAAATTGTGATGAACACGTTCACTTATTAAAAAGTGCTGCTATTTTGACTGATTTTCACTGTAAGCTTCTAAGCAGCCAACACTGATGTCACCATGTGATAACTGTCATTGTGTTATTGTTGAGTTTTGTGACGCCTTTTGCAGACCCATGGGAACATGTTACGTGTGGCGCTACCGCTTTCTGTGTTGCCAAATGTGTTGCATTTACAGTGAACTTTGGATGACAGCATGTGAAAACTAGTCTAACGCTGGCTCCCCTATGCCACTGTTTCCGTTGTCATACAGACTTCAGCGTGGACTGGTGGGCGCTGGGTGTGCTATTGTATGAAATGCTGGCAGGCCACTCTCCCTTCGACATCATGGGCACCAGCGAGAACCCTGATGAGAACACCGAAGACTTTCTCTTCCAGGGTAAGTGCCTTTGTCTTGTCGCTTTTTGTGGATGTCAGTGTGAGGCTCCAAGCTGTGCATGGGGTTCAGCTAGACAGAATCCTAAGAGAACAGCAGTATCACACTTCAGATTTCTTTTCACTTTTTTTTTATCTTTTGTCAGTGTGTATGAAACATCAACGCCAAGCTGTCGTCATGTTTCAATTACATCGTTTGCCTTGCAGCAATCCTCGAGAAGACGATTCGTATTCCACGCTCTATTTCGGTCAAGGCACAGTCGGTGCTCAAAGGCTTCCTGAACAAGGTGGGCGCATTGCCATTTCTCATGATTTTTACTTTGCAGCAGTGCTATCACATTGTGAGATAACCTAGATAGTATGCAGCTTTATGCACTGTGAAACATGCCGAATTTAGTTTATAATTGTCACCTTTTTTCTCTCTCTCTCTCTCTTCACATCCCTTGCTTGTGCAGAACCCTGTTGAGAGGCTGGGCTGCCATCCGACCACAGGCTTCAGTGACATCATGTCACATGCATTCTTCAAGAGCATCAATTGGGAGCAGGTTCGTGGTTTTCCACATTTTCTTCTGGTCCCTTTGTCACACGCTAGCAGAGCTTTCTTAATTACACTACACACACACACACACACACACACATACACACACACACACACACACACACACACACACACACACACACACACACACACACACACACACACACAGTCGAACCCGGATAGTTCGAATTTGGTTACATCGAACTTTCGGAATATCCTTTTGAAAATCCCATGTAAATTATTAGAAAGCTGCGTCGTATATCGAACCCAATTTCATTGGTCGTTCAATATATCGAACTCCGCACCACGCATTGGACGGTGCCTTCCCCAAAGACGATCGCATACCTTCGGCTGTTTGCCACGTGACGTTCTCAAGCCACACGCGGAAGGCTGGTCTGGTCGCGCAGAAGGCTGCTGACGCACGCCAGCATGTGACGTTTGCAAGCCGTGTGCTTGAAGGAACGAGAGGGAACCAATGCAGCCGTGGTGTTAGGGAGAGGGGAAAAACTCGATAGAGCAAAGCGCAAAAGGAGAAGGGTAAAAGTGGGGTGTGGGTTCGTTATGCGAGTGGGTTGATTACACGACAAATACAGTATCATTTTTCACGATCTCAAGTGGCTTCTGTAGTTAATTTCTGTATATCGAATTATCTATATATCGAACTATTTCGCGATTCCCTTCGAGTTCGATATATCCGGGTTCGGCTGTATCTCCACTCCAACTTTTACACAAAAGTATAGGAGCAAATGTGAGTTTTTATTGTAAAAATTTCTCACTCAAGAGCAGGCCCCTTATCCACCCCTGCGACTATATGTTGAAAAATTGAAAAATGTGCTTTAGGCCTATACCACATTGCCAAGTGTGCGCGCTTAGAAATATGCATTATGCCCAGTATATGTTGTCTGCTCAGCATCATTGCATGTCTTTAGCTGTGCTGCATTTTTCTTGCTGAAGATAGCCTAGGGTTATAACAAGCACTGTCACCATGGTCATTGCTGTCTTCTTATTTTGTTTAGAATGTTGTGGCAGCTGGTGGAAGAAATCCAGGCTGTCCGACTGGAATACTTGCAGCGTGCAAGAAAGGTAGTTGAGCAGTTTATGGTGCCACAAACCTGTCAGTTCTACTTTTGAAACTGTGAAATAAGAAAGGAACAAAAAACTTTTTGATCAGTGTCGTTAACAGAATGTGAACTGCAGTGTATCATCATTGAATGCTTAGCAATCTGACTGAATAATTTTACACATTGAAACGAGATGCAATTCTAGGTCCAGCTGGAGTAGTAGAGTTGTCAATTGTGAGCATCCGAACAAGACATTTAATAGAGAAAAAAAAACTACTGCTTTTCGGGAAGAATGTCTGAAGAAACAGTTTCCCGAAGAAAGAAGTAGCATATTGTGACGGCTTTTTTTCTTTTTTTTTTTTTTCCTTTTTTTTTATGTTTTAAGGGTTATCATTTTTCAACTTCTGGAATGACGAGGTCATTCTTGTCCAGTGAACTTTTCACTGCACCGTGTGAGAGCAACGCAACTACAGCAGTCGAAGCTTTGTAAGGCTTCCCTTTTCCATTGCCACTGTCTTACAGAGTACTGTTGTTAATTCTGAAACCGCGGGGCCGCAAGGTTTCTCTTCAGTGCACAATCTCAGCTCCTTGAAGTCATTGCCAAGCAGAGATTGTGCGCTCTTGTTGCACCATTTCTTCGGCACCGACAGACTGAGCGCACGACCTCCGTGCCAAGTTGTTTTTGGATAGAGAGTACCCTTTTCGCTTGCAGTCTTCTTTTTCTGACGGCCATGCATGCTTGACTTACTTTCTTTCTTTTTTTCTTTTTTTTCTTTTCTTTTCTGCTCTGAAGCTGGAGGGAAAACAGGTGACGCCGCCCTACAAGCCCAAGCTTGGCACGGAGCGCGACTTTGAGCACTTTGACCCGCAGTTCACCAGCGAGCCTGTGCAGCTGACTCCTGATGATACGTGAGCAGCAGTCTTCTTTCCCTCTCCTCTCGCTCTTCCCTCTCTTTCCTTCTCCCCTTGTTTGCAGGTTTCCTTTCTTTTTTTCATCTTATCTCGCTTTTTCTTGCACCGGAAAAGGACAGCATGAGTGATAAATTACGGTGGGTGTGACGTGCAGCAGTAAGTGTGAAGACTACCACTGGATGAGGATAGAGCAGCTGAAGGGTGGAGCTGGCTGTGAAAGGTTTATTGCGGTGTTTGGTAAAACAGCGCATTGCTGTTTAGCACTAGGATCATTGAATTCTCGCATGCTGCTAGCTTGACTATTGGAAGCCTGATTACACTTAGCAAATAGGCTTGTATTTGCATTGGGATGCATCTGTCTTGGTTGCTGTCCACAGCCAGCAAGGACTGTATCGAGTTCTCTCTCATTTTAGGACCACCTTAGGAAGGGGACATGGACCAGAGAGAAACAATTTTGTTAATATAAAAGACAGGTAGCCGGAAATTTCACGTTTGATCAATTTTTAGGAGCTGTGTTTCAAATCTGGTGTTAATTCTTGCCTATCTAGTTTGGTTGAATTTTTGCAAGGCATCGATTTGAAATGTAAGTGTGCTTTTGTGCACCTATTTGAAGTCGGTGTAAATATCACAAAGCAGTGAGCAGTGTGTAAATTCCTTTATAGGGATGCGCTCAACACAGTGAGAACAAAGTGTTCCATCTGTAAACTTTTTGAGGGTTTAAAAGTATATATTACTCATTAAGTTGCTCTTTATTGGTGGAACTACAATGCTTTTGCAAATACTAAATACTAGAGAACATCTATACAAAATTTCATAGTGATACAACATTGATAGATGAAGTAATGTCATGCACAAACAGTAGGGTTGCTTGAAAACAACAAAGAAAAGAAGGTTTTAAAATTTGAACAGGCATTTAATGAGTGAATATGACTTTTTTTAAACAAACTTGAGAAAATGCAACTTATGGAGCTGCAGAGTTTCCTTGGAGTTTTTGTGTGTCATATGTAGATCTCTCGTGCTGCCTCCGAAAAGTGCCCTTGGTGCAAGCTTTCTTCGCCATGTGGCAACTATGGAACTTGGCCTCAGCAGTTTCTTTACCAGACTTCCTTGAGACTCGCAAACTGTCACGCGCATTATTTAGTAAATTAATTCCCAAGAACACAGGTTCTCCAAACCTTGCTCAAAGCCTGTGCGTCCCTGATTGAACCACGGCACGGCAACATGACAACGCGCTTATAGAGCAGCTTTGAGCCAATGGCGGACGCATTTTCAAGGGTTTTAATGCAGCATTTGGAGGCAGAAAAAGACTCGTTTCTAATTCTTTTTGAAAACTGCTGGAGGACTCACAAAATGCAAAAAGCTCTTTCTACCTGTCTGCAACGCCACAAAAATGGTAGAAGTCGTGTTTGAAATTCGTAGCCATTATAAAAGCAACTCAGTTCTGCCTAGCATGCTCACATTGCAAGTTTTTATTGCTTCTCGTCTACATTCGAGGCTGGGGTTACTGCACATGAAAGAGGAAGGGTTAAAGATTATAGAATAAGTAAAAACAAAAAACGCAACATTTTGATAAAAATAGGTTGTTTTGTTTTGTTTTGTTTTTCACGTGCATTGTTCAGTGTTCTTCAAACTAACTTTCCAAGAGTTGAGTATTGCCGTTAGTGTCTAGGGGGTCTGTCTCATTAGTACGTAGCCTCATTTGTTTTTTAAGGTTTCAAGTGACCACTGTCATTTCTATTCATGAAGCACTTCCAGGTTTAATTAGATAAGGAAGCAACATTTTTTTCGTGAAGCATTCAGAGCTGTAGGCATAAAATGCAAGGCAATTTTTTGCCAAGGTGAAACTGAAGCTTTGTAGAACGAGCCAGCTAGTTGTCTTCGTTCTTTTTTTACCTTATTTTAATGTCGTTTTCTGCTTAATTGAGCAGGAGATCAGCCAGCCCACCACAGACCTCTCTTTATAT
>JAJIZL010026129.1:54583-66357 GCA_023969395.1 Amblyomma maculatum
GGTGGCATTGAGGGTGTTTCAAGTGCCCTTTCTCTCTCTCTGGCACTTCCGAGGGCTTCTCGGAGTCCACGCAGAAGAGTGCAGGCTGTAAAGAAAAACTCGCAGCACCAAGCCAGCCCTTTAGTCATCCTTGCTCACACTTGAGTGTCTGGTCGAGGAGAGGGCCGTACGATTATTTGTGAGAAATGTTTGAATCTTGCACAGCTGTTACGAGGAATGAATACCATAAGCAGGTTTCGTTTCGAGCGCCTGACCGCAGATTCATGCTGGCTGGCCTGTGTCGACCACACACACCACAAAGGAGGCCTTGTTTTCAAAGCCTGTAAGATTTTTTTCTCTCACCGTTGTTGCCACGAGTGCTGTTTTGACTTGTGGTAGGGCTTTTCGTCTGTCTGCTTGCAGACGTGCGTGCGACGTGTTGTGGCCTTTGCCTATGGGCGATGGATTCGGTAATTGATGGCAGTGGATTCGGGAATCGGTATGCTTCAGATGCTTTGATTCAGCAGTGCGTGGCGAATGGTTTGCTAACAATACTTAAAACCACAGAGTAGTCTTATAGTCTCTTAAGTGGCACCATTAACATTTTCCTCCTTGCTCAGTTTTGGGCCGGGGAGTTGTTTTCAGAAGTTGCTGCTGGTCTGCGAGGCTGTGTTGTGTAGGTTGCATAGGACATAGGTTCACCAGTGTGCTGTCACCCAGCCTAATTAAAGTAGTCACTAAAAATGTAGAGAGTAGCGATGCAGAAATCTTTACTGTGACAAACCTCCTGCAGCGAAGTAGCACATTCCATTGCCAGGTGATTGTGGGCATCTGTTGCGGTGCCACAGTGTTGTTCCAGAGCATGGTGCCGGACTAGCAGCGGCACCTTTTTGGGTCCAGTTTTGACTCTGCTGGGAGCCAGGTAGAGTTCCCAGAGCGGCTGTGTGTTTTCACCGTATTTCATAGTATTAGGCGTGGTCCTTTTCTTATCGTCCTGTGACGCCAGGGACATACAAAGAGTGCATTCCATCCGTTAGTGTGGGCTTTTCTCCTCCTCTTCTATCCCTGGGCAGTTGACCCTTTCTGTCTAGGTGGATCAGTGTAAGGCATAGAATTGGGCATAGTTCTAAACATCTTCTGTAAATGACGACATTACTTCTGTTCAGATTGTGCCTACCTGTAGCCTGCCTGGAAGTGATAGTGCATTGAAGTTTCTACCTTTCTTGCACTGAAGTGTTTTGAGCCAAGGTCAGGAATTTTGTCCTGGCCTAGTACAACTTTATTTTCTTGTATGTTGGGCAACCGGTGCTGTTGCTGCCTTCACTCCGAGCTAAGAAAGCGGTTGAGATAAAATAAAGCTTGGTGTTCTATTCCAAAAAGTGCAGTCTACAAGCTGCCGGCATTGGGCCATTATCAGGCTATACCTATTTGAGTCTTGATGTAAGGAACAGTTTCTTAGTTCAGCAGTGGGGCAACACTTGCAGACTGCCCAAAAATGTGCAATGCATTTATAAAGGCTGTGTTGACGTAGAAAGTTAGGCCGAATCCAGGACTGTGTAGAGAGACCGTCCCTGCCAGCTGCGTGTGGAGTGCTGACACCATGAAGTGTTACTCTCACCAGCACTGCACTTACTGTGTAGAAATGTGTAGCACAGAGCATTTTTGACAACTGTTTTAGTGTTTGGACTGGTAACGTGTTTCCCGTATAGAAAATCAAATGGTCAAGTTGTAGCCTCTTCCGGTGCTGAGCGGCATCGACCTTGCTAAAATGACTTTTGCAAGAGCACAGGTGCTTTGTTTGCATTCTTGAGGTGAGCTGCAAAAATTAGTTGCCTTGCATTTTTTCTTCCTTTACATTTTTAATATGAGAGGACTGGTTTGTTTGTGAAATCTCAATGTGCAACTGCAAATAGTTAAGCATTCCTTTGTTTTTGTTGTTTTTTTTCAGTTTGTCTTAGTCTTTGATGAAAATTTTAATTGTTCGTTGAAAAATGGTCAGTCACACAAGGTTTCAGTGTGGCTTCCCTTTTAAAAGAGGTAAGCACAATGACCGTGCACTTTTATGCATCTTTGCATTTTTTCTTGCACACATCACTTTCATAAAAAGTGCAAAAGAAACAGATTGGCTCTTCCGGAGGGACGAACTATGGCTTAGAAAAATGCTTGGAGGTGTTTTCTTGTCTTTGGAGAAGGCACAATACAGCTTACAGGCATTTAAAAATGGTAATTCTTTGACCATTCAATTCTTTAGAGATTGTGAAGCAAAGGAAAGTAGATTAAATCGTGCACTCTGAATCCAACTAGCTTACGAGCATAGTTGCTGCATTACCTCGCAAGAAGTTTGACAGTCATGCCCAGTTTATGTAATATCAATAGAAATTTTTGTGATGGTTGGTCTTTTACACTAGTAGTAATTATTTTACGTTTTGCTGTTCAGTGACTAAATCCTTGCTTTGCCTACTTTCTTCTTTGGCCTGCTGCATGCTAGGTGCTGAAATGCGCTCGTGATATGTCCATTCATATGCTATTTCCATGTCCCTACACAAGAGTGGTCTGGTTTGGTTTGTAAAAAGATATCAGTTGTGAGAGAAAAAAGGAAAACATAACTGCAAGGCATGGCTCCCTCTCATAAAATACTGCAGCGCATTATTGTGATGACTCCCTGTTGACTACTTGTTAATAACTGCTTTTTTATCACGTTGTTATGATAAATTTGTGTACAACTGAGAGGTGCATGCTTCAGCTCTGATAGCGTGATCCACCTTATTTTCCTTTGTCAGCCACAGAGTATTTATATGACTGCAATATGTTGCGTTTCTATGCTGTCATGTTTTTATCATTATTCAGTTGTGATTGTGATTATTTTCATTTGTTGCTGTTTACTCATTCTCATATTACTTTGTCGTTGCACTTTTTTGTTTGTGCATGACTATACATGCTTTCCTTGAGATGGCAGCTTGTCTAAGCTTGCTGCCCCGTGGACGTGCTGTAGGTTTGCCACGATTATTGTCTTCCTTTGTTTTTTGCAATTTCCAGTGCACCAGTCTCACTTTTGACTAATGCACTTTGTGCAAGCTGTGTGTCAGTGCCAGCCAGTTACCTGGGCTGTCTTTCCTGTGGCCTCACCCTTTCTCTCTCTCTCTCTCTCTCTATATATATATATATATATATATATATATATATATAGCTTCTTGTTGCCCGTGATTTGTGCATATATGTTTGCGTGACTTGCTGTTTCGGTTTCAGTGATCCCCCT
This sequence comes from Amblyomma maculatum, assembly GCA_023969395.1. Classification (NCBI taxonomy): domain Eukaryota; kingdom Metazoa; phylum Arthropoda; class Arachnida; order Ixodida; family Ixodidae; genus Amblyomma; species Amblyomma maculatum. The sequence continues at coordinate 57,819 of JAJIZL010026129.1, forward strand.
GTACTATTCCTTGATGCTGTTTGTTTGTTGCCTTTGCTCACGCTCTTGTCACAATATCAGCTTGCTAGTTCCATGCATTGCTTTTTACAGAAGACTCAAATGTTTCTCCACGTTTTCATCCCTCTTATAATGTGTATGGAATCTATAACACTTTTGTCTCAAAAGAACTGTTACCCTGTCACGTCTGTATAAGGTATTGGTCATGAATATTCTTTGCTTTTTGTGTGACCACTTTCAGCGCTGCCACTCACTCAAATATCTTCACTACTTGATAACGTTACAGAGCAAGTAACGGTAACTATTACAGTTGATGGACAACCGTACAGTTCATCCGAACAACGTTTAACAGTTGGCCCATATTGCCATTTGTACTATGAGAGAACATTACAGATCTGAAGCAGAATCATCTTGCACAGAAAGCAGTTTTGTTAATAGATACTGAAGCAGTTAACGTTGAGACACTTCTCAAATTGAGGCCCAAGCAACTGTTGCATCCTGAGGCATTTTGCAGAGTCCACGCTCGCTGCCAATTGCTGCACTACTTGCCGGGGTGAGTATTTGCTAAAGCTTCATTTCAGCACGATGTATGGTATTTTGGGTGACAAATTCGGCACTAAATGAGCAAAATGTATTCACACACTAATTGCACTCCTCAGTAGCTGCGCTTTCTCTTGAGTAGTATATCTACTAGATATGTAGTGTTGGCCACATTCCCTGTGGAGTGCAGCTTTGATATCTGACCATTACTTTATGTTGAATGAAGTTGAAGCACTCATTATTGTTTCTTAGAAATTTGGAGCTTTTCGCAATTAGATCAGCCTTTTTGTTATTCTTCAGATGAAAACGTGGCGAACTTTAACCCTTTTTTTTATTATTATTATTATTTGGCCTTTACTCGCATTGCATGAGCACTGCCGTTCAGCGATTACTGGATCGCAGACACTGAGGCCTTTCTTTTTTATGTGTGCATACCCCTTTTTTAATCCCTGTACTTCCCGTCGATTACCATGTTTTCTTTCTTTTTTCCCGACGCGCCTTGCGCAGGCTGTGTACATACATGTATATATACATGTAGATGGCTTGCACAGACGCCACAGTGACCGCCACGTGCTGGAGGCCAAGAGCAAGAAAAATATGAGCCTTTATCGGTAATACGTACGCTTATAATATATCGCCACCACCTGTTCCAACGTTGCTGCACTGTGGAAGTTAAGCCCGGTGCTTCATCATGGCGCACGTCACGTCGCGTGCAAGCCATCTGTTTGACAGCGTGCGCTATTTTCTTCAAAGTGAGTGTACGCATGCATGACAATAGAGTGCTTCTTCCATATTGACCGACGTCTCCTCCTATTGCTTAGAAGGACATCGCATCGTGAATGTATTTGCCGCCGTAACGGCAGCTTGCCTGTTTGTTGACTGTGCATATCTGTCGCCTTGTTCGCCGATCGGTGATGATGGTGTCGAGAGAGATCGCATATTGTACGCGCGCACTCGCGCAGTTGTACGGCACTTGCGCGCTGCCGATCCTTGCTGCCGCTGTGTAGTTGTTACACTAATGCTGCATAGCTGTACTCACCACGAAATAAAAAGTATTGTACAGAGGCGATCGTAACACCACTTGTGTTTTGTGGGTTACTTCATTGTCTTCGCGTCGAGTAAATCGACGGCCTCGAAAAAGGGCCGCATTTGCAAAGCGTGGCCGTTACAGGATTGGTCTTGTCAATAGCGGAAGCTGGCCATCCGTGTAGCACACGCGGAGCCTCGATCGTTAGTCGCATCGCGTTCGTTAACACCAGCTAGAACTCCGTACGTCCGTATTCCGAGTTAGCATCGTTGTCTCTCTCACCTCGAGTCGTTTGACTGGTGGTAGTGATGAAAAACGTTATGCCATGTTGGGTGCATCCCTTGCCTTGGGTGCATCCCAATGACGGGTCGCCTCTTGGCTACGTGTTGTGGCCGGAAGCTGGCGCTTCCCAGCGACTCCCAAAGCCATGGAGGAAGGCCCAAAGCCCATTCCGCCAGCCGCTTTTGAACGGCTAGTTCAGAGCTGGACACCGCAGCCTCCCATCGCTCGAGGTCTGAGAGTTGCCAAGTGACTGGAGGGTGGAATTTCGAGCATTTAATCATATTGTTACGGTGCGCAATATCTAGATGACGACGCACTGGTGTGGTGTTGTGAAGAAGACGACGCTCAAGCTAAGCTGGGTTTGTGCTGGTGGTGTGAGCTTCTGAGAGTTATCTGGCTTTTACCGCTGTGTAAGTTTCCCTTAACATTTGGTGGAGGATTGCTGGAAGTGCACCCGTAGGAAACCTTAACAATATGTTCGAAATCGGCTTTAGGTGCCCCACATAGGGTGCACTGTGGCGAGAACAGTTTTCGATGGATCAAAGCTAAGAAAGCAGGGGATACGCCATCCGGCTCTTCGCAGCTGTGGTGAGTGGCTGCGGCGAACGGCCTCTATCGCCGACGTGAAGATTGCCGCCCGCCTCCTCTCCGGTACTCTCCTTCGGCGTTCGACGCTCCCATTGGCCGAGCACCGTCACGTGTTTTCGCGATCTTTTTTTTTCTTGCTTGTGTTGGCTGCCTCCTTTCCACCGGGGTGGGAGGCGATGAAGGGTGGCTCTTCTTGGCGTTACGAGGTTGTGGCTGTAGGAAGAAGGAAAAGAAAATGCACGGGCCTGCTACTAGCTCTGTAGCTGAGCCACCTCCGCTGTCTAGAAAAGGAAGAGGGAGAGAAAGACGCGTGCCGCAACAACGGCCGTCGTCCACCACCGAAGCGGTGGCGGGTGCAATGACGGCTTACAACAGATAATTCGGTGGCAGGCAAGCCCCCGCCGCAAGCGGCGGCGACCTACCTGTCCCAGCCCCATCAGGGGAATACCTCCCTCCTCTATTTACCGAAGAGAGGCAAAGTGTCTCCAATGGAAGACGATACCACCTGTTAGACCACAGCACACCTTGCCACTTCGCTTCCTGTTTGGTATCCATCTTATCAAGTCCGAGGCTAGTTCGCGATAGGGATTCGAAACGACGACATATGTACCTCAGATAATTAGAGATGTCCACTGAGAAGATGTTCATTAAGAGATGTGCACTGAGATGTCCCTTCCTCCAAAAGCCAACTTAAACAAATAATATAAAAGTAATTGTGGAATGAAAAGTCGGTGTCCGGACATCTCGCGTACTCCACACCTGAAGGCCAATGTGAGCTTATCTGCAGAGCGGGACTTGATATATACAAGGCATATGGTAATAGTGCTAAGACAATGAAAAAGAGAGACGGACACCACGAACGCTAGACATCAACTTGATTTTATTCCAGATAGACACATTCAATATATAGGCCAACCATGTACAAAGGATCACACCCTAAAGCATGAAGGAATGAATAACATGCCCTAAAGCGCATGTGCAACAACACCTTTCGGTTCAACAATTGGCAACGACTGGGAAACTCAATGAAAACTGAGCTACGAGCTTATGAGCGGGCTAGATGCGTGGCACTGCCCTATATTCACCAGCGAAGGTGTGGCTGTTCCTGGCTCCACGGGGCTGGGTGGGACTGACAGGCCGTCGTTGCACCCGCCACCGCTTAGGTGGTGGACGGCGCGCGTCTTTCTCTTCCTCTTCTTTTTCTTCTCTACTTTTTCTCCTCTATCCGCACGAGGCAGCAGAGGTGGCTCAGCTATAGAGCCAGTAGAAGGCCCGTGCATTTTCTTCCTACAGCCACAACACCGCTTAAGGAACGCACGGGGGAGGGGGATTGCTCGTGGCCCTACGGGGCTGGAACTGGCAGGTCCCTGCCGTTTGAGGTGGGGGGTATACCTGCCATCGGTGGTTGTACCTGTTGTAGGCCGTAACTGTACCCGCCACCGCTTCGGTGGCGGATTGATTGATTAAAACTAATTTCCACCGATTTAGGAGGCCCCCTACTCCCCGCTCCTGGCACGCAGGCCTGAGGAACGGGGGCCGGAACCTCCGCGACTAAGGACTGGCGAATATGCATTGGTTATTCGCGGCCTCAGTCACCAGGCGGACGGCTTTCTGATGGTCAGCGGGGACGTCGCTTCGCAGCAGGGTTTCCCAGGCTTCGCTACTTTTAATGTTGTCCCTAGCGCCCGGAGACTTAGGGCATTCCCAAAGTATATGGTCGAGGGTCCCCCTCGCTTCGCAGGCTTTACATTTATCGTTTTTTCTCTCATATATCTGGGTGTGAAACAACCAGACAGGTTCGGGAAATTTCCGGCTTGTAATCGCCGCCAGGCTATGGCCTCTTTATTATTTAAGCTAGGATCCGGTGGCGGCATCAGACGTCTTCCTAATCTATAATTTTCGATTATTTCTTTATAGGTTTGCAAACGTTCGTCCATCGCCTGGCAGTCGGGCGGCTCCGCGTTTGCCCGGAAGTAGAGATCTCAGGCTAAATCATGGGCCGCCTCGTTGCCAGGGGCGGACGTGTGTGCTGGGACCCAAATTAGGGTGATTTTGCGATCGATTTTAGTTGCAGCTTTTAGAATTCGAGCGGCTTCTTGCGAGACCCTGCCTTTTCCGATATTCCAGAGAGCAGTTTTACTGTCGCTAAAGATCAATCTAGCCTTCGTTCCGACGCAAGCGAGCGCTATTGCGACCTCTTCAGCCGTGTCTATGTTTCTGCTTCGGATGGTGGCGGAGACGACTGGTGCGCCGCTACTATCGACTACCGCGGCGACTGCCGCCCCTGATCGGCCGCTTGCAGCGTCTACGTAGGCAACTTCTTTTACTCTGAATTCTTTTGCACTTTTAACCAGTGCTTCTGCTCTCTTCTCCCGCCTCTCCTTGTGGTATTCTGGGTGCATGTTGCGGGGGAGAGGACGGACAATGAAGTTCTCGCGGCATTGTGGTGGTAGGGCAACCTTGTCGGCTGTGCCCCTATCTATTATTCGACCCACCCATTCTAAGATGGTTCGACCCGTGCTCGACCTACTTAATCTTTCATGTTGGGCGATTCTCACCGCTTCAGCAAGTTCCGTCCAGCTATTATGCACTCCCATTTCTATCAGGCGTTCCGTAGAAGAGGAGATGGGTAGACCCAGCGCCCTCTTGACGCAACGCCTGATGAGTGCGTCTATCTTATCTTTTTCATTGGTCCTGATGTTGAGGAACGGTGTGGCAAAGCATATTCGACTTATTATGTACGCCTGCATCAGTCTCAAGAGGCTTCTCTCTTTGAGGCCTCTGCCTTTGAATGCAATCCTCCTAAATATTCCTGTTACTTGCGTCGCGTAGGTAGTGAGTTTTTTTTTATCGTTCCGTCGTTATACCCGTCCTCTTGAATAAAAAGTCCGAGGATTCTGATTTGCTGGACTCTTGGTACGGTTTTGCCGTCGACCTTAATTTCTACGTTAAAGTCGCCCTTGCACCTCATTGATTTTGGATTATATATGAAAAGTTCAGCATTTACGCGGACGACGTTAATCTCTTCGGTGGCGGACGACGGCCGTTACGACGCGCGTCTTACTCTCTTCCTTTTTTTCTTTCTTTCCGTTCTATTTTCTTCTGTTTGCACGGGGCAGCGGAGGTGGCTCAGCTACAGAGCTAGTTTGCAGGCCCGTGCAGTTTTTTCGCCTTCTTCGTACAGTCGCAACAACACCGCTTAAAGAAGGTGGCGCTTTCTAGATAGGCAAGGTCCGCGTTGTGCAGATAAACTAGGCAAACTCTGCAAGGCTTCAGTACGATTTCGGTTGGGGCTAGCTGGTGCATTATTCCTAAGGTAAACTGAAGCGCAAACGAAAGACGATCCACAAATAAAAGACAAACACAAGGACAGGCGCTAAGCACCTGCACTGTCTTGCTCGGCATGTGGCATGGATCATATGGCTGAGCAATGCGTTGATGACAGAAGAAGAAAAAAAAAACGGGGAAGACACAAAAAGAGGGGCCCACTGAACTAGAAAGGAACTTGAATAAAATTTCGGTTGGGGCTAGTTGGTGCATTATTCGTAAGGTAAATTGAAGCGCAAACGAAAGACGATCCACAAAGAAGAGGCAAACACAAGGACAGGCGTTATCAAGGTTTGCGCTTCAATTTACCGTAGGAATCTGCAAGGCCGTTAATGTTGCCTCAAAAAACAAAAAAAGTCATTTCCCAATGAAACATCAAATGCCGTACGCGGCTCCGCAAAACCAATATGGTCTACATAATTCCATGTGGGAATTGCTACATCGGCCAAACTGTTTGGCTAATGGAGCACAGGCAGGCTGCCGAGGCACTATCACGCTCGAGATACTTGGCGGCACATTGTTAACGTTGTGAGGATAATTGTGCTCCGATGCACAATCAGACACGGGTAATTTTTTCAAGTTCAGACCAGATGGAGCGGGAAATTCTGGAAGCTTTTCTCATTTACATGAAACGACAGTCGTGCGTACGCAAACCATCCTTATCGTTATCAACTAAGGAATTATAATTCTTGAACCAGAAGGTGCCGTTGCGCATGCGCTTTAGAGTGATCCTTTGTACCGGTGAGCACAAAAGTAAATAGAGCACGCTATTTCGGATGAAAAAACAGCGCAAAAGAAGAACACCACAGCAAGGAAACACAAGACGAGCGCTGTCTTGTGTTTCCTTGCTGTGGTGTTCGTCTTTTGCGCTGTTTTTCCATCCAATATGTTCCATCAACTCGCCCGTTTGGCTATAGTGTTGAACTTCATTACTTCTACCTCGGGCTCTATTATTTGTCCTCACCCCCATCTGGATAACTCGGCCGTTTTGGCTTCGCAAGCAGCGCTCGTCTTGTGTTTCCTTGCTGTGGTCGTTTTTTGCGCTGTTTTTCCATCCAATGTTCCACCAACTCACCCATTTGGCTATAGTGTTGAACGCTATTTCCTTGTAAAATTTCACGCGCTGCATAATTTCATCTTGTAGTCGCGATACGTGCGAACCGGTCGTAGACGCCAGTGCTCTTTCACTTGAAAAATATTGTTTCATATCTCCACGGCAGATGGCGTGATTTTAATTTGAAGGGAGAAGCGTTCTCCGTTTACCTATGCCCGTGCCTGTACATGGTTTGCCTCTATATTGAATGTGTCTGGAAGAAAACGAAGTTGATGTCTAGCGTTCGTGGTGCCCGTCTCTTTTCCGTACTTGTCTTTAACGCTATAGTTACCAAGTGCCTTGAATCTAAAGATCACCAGCTAGCACAGTTGTCCACTTTAAATCGTCGTGTCTTCAGGTCGAGGCGGGGGACGGGGCGGAGGAACGGCAAGGTCTTGTTGGTTCCGGCAGGCTGGGGACCAGCCATGCGATGCCTCCTAACCTTCCGGCGACAGCGTAAGAAGACTCACGACGCCGAAGCTCCGGGACAGGATGATGATGCACCCACACCTCCACCAAAATGTTACGAGGCGGCAAGATGGTGAACACAGGAGAAAGAGAACTGAGAGATGTTCGATGACCGTGAGATGACGTTTAATGAAATATTGGCGGGCCTAGCACAAGCGCCCCTGCCCGCTTCTTCCTCGTCCGTAACAATATATACAGCTTCCAAATAGGCCATTATCATCATCGTCATCATCGTCTCTAGTGGTAGAACAACTATGCAGCTATTATTATTATTATTATTTTCTTGTCTTGTCTCGGCCACTAATACCGTAGCTGGTGGTTCTGACACAATCGCCGCTTTGCTAGTTAACTCCTCCGCTAATTAGCCTCATGCAGTCGCTACTATACTGTCGCTACTATCGTTAATACTACGACTACTACCAGCCCCAGCAGCAATTATACAATAAGGTCATTATGAGCGTGGTAAGGCGTAGAAACCCCCGAGCTAGAGTAGATTAACATTTGGAAGCATTGCAGTGCTTGCAATGACGAACAGAACTGTATAGCTTTCTCAGAAGCTGAGCAGTTTTCCTGAGTATAGCTTTCATATGCAATTTATGGGTGAGCTGAGGTGGATTCAAGGTATGGTAAATGCAAAACAATCATACATTGAAGATACGAACAAAACATTCTGTATTCAAGTGCGTGTTGTCAAGTCGGTGATTGCGAGCTACTATGCTTGAACCAATGATTCGGCGCAGCTTTATGAAATCACAGCGCTCGGCTGCAGTGCACTTTCCCTCAAAACTCATCCTTCGCTTGCTGTCTTTAGAGACTTAGTTTGCCGCTGTCGCTTACCGCGGCCGTCTACTTCTACCGCACGCGCAGATTTGTAGCGGCGTGCGGAGTCCACCGGAATTTGACAGGAATGTGGCGCCATCTGTCGCCCTCGAGGTAATCTGCGCATGCGTACTTACGCTCGCGCGGTAGGGGTAGACGGTAGCGGTAAGAGGTAGCGCTAAACTCGCATTGAGCACCTAAGTGGACGAGGTGTAAACCTTCGTCTGTAAGCGTGTAATCTTTACGGGCATAGCTAAAAAACTATAGTGGTTCCCATTCTGAGTGTACTTCATTGTGAAGCGTATTTTAGGGCTAAAGCTTTTCTTGGCTCATAGGTGGTGCCGACAGAAATGTGTGTGTGTGTGTGTGTGTGTGTGTGTGTGTGTGTGTGTGTGTGT
>JAJIZL010026130.1:0-51356 GCA_023969395.1 Amblyomma maculatum
AAGCACAATATCTTGCAAACGAAGGACAACTGTTGTTGCAATCATGAGACTTGCCTGTGAGGGCTTCCACTGGGATGTGCTGCCCATCTGCATGCCTTGAATTGTGTCTAATGCCAGGCGCAACATGTGCAAGGCTTCATGATACTTTGCCATATCTTGCCAACTAAGTGCAACTGACAGATGTCGTGAGGACATCAGTTTGTACCATTTTGCGATGAGCTCCAGGAACCATGCTGTGGTTTCAGCTTCTGGTTCGAGCACTTTTCGAATGGCGGCTGGGGATTCCTTGAAGAACTGAACCGCTATGCCGACCTTCATTTTTGTGAAGTAGCCTTTGCTTGCATGAGCTTCAGAAAGTTTGGGTGCAATTTTCAGCTCTTTGCTAGAGTCGCATTCTACGACAGCGCGCACGTGCTCCAGCTTGACTTTGTTTGAGGATAAGCTATGTTGGCAGACAGTTGCATCGCTCAGCGTAAAGTCAATAGAGTTTAAAAGCTGACCTCGGATATTTTTTATCACGTGAGCAGCGTCCGCAGTGAAAAAGAGTTCCTTTCCCTGAAGCATGGGATGAGGGATTGAGCACACAGTGTTAGAATTCCTGCGGCTAGAAAAACCTAACTCGCGCCACATAGCTCTGTTGGAGGCTCCCATATCAGAGGTTACCACAAGCACTCTAAGAGAAATGTCAGCGCAAAGCTGCACAATTTCCAGAACAAAATCCTTAAGCAGAACCCCGTCGACAGAGCTTCCTGTAAAATGGTATGCGATTACCTGCTTCCACCTTGTGTTCAATCCTCCGACCATAAACACTAAGCAATGACATGCAGATTCATCTGCAACTGCTGGAAATGTTTTCCCTCTAAACAGGATGTCTTCAGCACGATCGAGGTCATACCCTTGTGCAATTTCCATTTCATCGAGATAAAGCACACAATCCTTTTCAATATCTTCCATGCCCTCTGCATTTACTCTGAGAACGTCAATCACTTCAGTTAAGATCCCTGGTAGAAACTTGAGTCCCTGAAGACGACGGACAAGAGTCCTATTAGAAGGCAGAGGGTACCCAAGTCTTCTTAGGGTTTCGCAGCCTGAAGTTCCACTCGCAAATTTGATCTGAAGGGCTTGTTTAATTGTTTTGGACGACCAGGTGGAACCTTTGTTGCTGTTCCGGGACAGCGCTCGCATTTGGTCTTGATTTAGGAACTTCAGTTTTTTTTTCGTAACATTTCGCTGGCCTTTTCCATCTTTTGAAGCTTCTTTTTAATTGAATGATTTGTAGCGCTTGTCTTGCTGTGAACTTCGCGAAGTTTCGCGTATTTTTTCTTCATGTCCTCTAGCTGTTTATTCAGTTCAGCACATGAGCTGTTACTGCACTTCTCTCCCAACCATTCATCACGGGTTGCACGAAGTGCGCAGGCAACTTGCAGAGAATCATCTGTGGCGGGAATTGAAGTTCCTGGCATGGAACTTGGGCGAGGTGAGTTGTTCATCGGACTTTGAGCCGTCTCCCTGTCATCACTGGGCAATGGCTGCAGTTCTTGATTTGCCGTGTGTGGCATATCAGCCATGTCGTTGACATATTGGCCCTGGATTTCTGTTGATGTGGTATCAGAAGCACTCTGTTGATGCTGCAGAGTGCACCTTTGCTTTGCTGCCGCAGGCACCCCTTGCAACCTTTCCTTTGGCGGCTTCCTGTGCTTAGGCATCGCTGAAAAAAAGAGTGGCCACACATGCTGCAAATCAGATGGTGCATTATTTTATCATTATGAACGAGCATGCTCCAAGTCTTGCTACGTTCAGACATAAAATTAAATAAAATGCAAAATTGTCAGCATCATGCATCTGGATGGAAGGCGCGGCTTATTTACCTCCCTATAAAAAATGAAAATGAGCTATTCTATTGACCGGAGCTATGAAGAGAGTCTTGCTGTAATGTCCGCCGCCTCATTATCTGAAGAAACACTTAAATAGTCGCTCCACGTGGGTCTAAAAATGGCCGGTCATTACAGTACTAAGCTAGGACAATCTGGCTAAGATTGAAAGAAGCAATAGGATTAGGAAAGAAGCCTTGCAAACTTTTGTTAATGCAGAAATATGTGGCTTATTATACCTCTGAAGGAAAAAAGCGTTGGCACAGCATTTGGCTTCAATTTTTTCCACCGGTCAGCCCGGTTCTGCTCAAAGGCGCTTTCTTCAAAATGTGCCTGTAACACAAACATGCAATGATCAGAAAAACGTATTACTGTTTAAATTGAGAAGGTTTCACACTAACCTTCTAAACAGCTCAAAATAAGTAACACAAACAGGGACATTCCCAAACAGTGATAAGTGAAATTCAGGTGCTCGTTAAGATATACTAAGAAGCAAAAGACCGTCGACTTTTCTGAAAAAAAAAAAAAAAAAAAACTGGGAGAGTGCGAGGAAATCATTGGACACTGAAGAGATGTGCTTCTTGCCTTTGCTGCCAGTTGGAACATGGGCAGTGAGCTAAGAAATCCCTTGAAAAATAAAACGTTGCACTCATATGTGTGCGCACAAAAAGGCAATGCTGTAAGTCAATCCTGGATTTTTCGCGACTTCCCTCTTTCGATCATGCTGTCCACAAATTTTGTGGAGCTCCAACAAAACAGTTTTCTTTTTCGTCTGATCCTGTCATAACCATTAAGAAATTTCCGTTGTTAAAGGACTCCGTAGTCATGAAATCCTTGTCACTCATCTCCAGTCAGATGTTCAGATAATTCACCGATCATCGAACCGGGAAAGAAAAGCGAATGTCTAGACAAGCGTGATCACATAACACATATCGAATACCAAGTTAAGCATGCCTTTTACATGCAGCAACTACCAATTAACCGTTAGTAAATTAGTCATGACGAGTCCTGACATGACATGATTGTCATGGCCACACATGCGTCATGCTTGGTCATAGGCCTCATTTCTCTTTCTCTCTCACACACACAAACGGGCGCGCGCACGCACGCACACCGTCTGAGTTGGTCAGCGGCACAAGAATAACAACGCCGAGAACATGCCTCAAAGCGCTGTGTATGTAATCACAACAAAGGTAACTTAGAGCTCCGCTTACGTTCTATTGCGCTTTCCACATGCTCTTTCCACTGCGCGCAAAAAAGAAATTGCACAAAGCTCCGGTAGCAAAGAGCGCACATCTTTACGCGCTCGCAGTACTACATGTACAAGAGATTATAAAAACTAAGCATTCGTGTTGCCCAGAAATAAACGAGTTAAACACGCAAGCATATGCGGCAGATATCTAGGATACAAGACTGACAAACGCTACGGGATAAAGCATGCAAAAGAAATAATAACTGTACGAATACAGAAGAAGCATAACTTACGCTGCATACACGAGCGGTTTGTGGGTTGCCACTTGTCGCGCTTGATTTTTACGAGCCAGAGAAGCCGTCTTTTCGGTTCTTTAGGGAACCGGTACATCTTCCACTCATTTCGTGAGTGGTTCGTGCACTGGGGCACGCAACACCCGGCCATTTTGTCCCAGAAAACGCCGCGCACGTGCCTCTCCCAAGCAGTCGCGGCGAAGCGTGGGGAGCGAAATGGCCGCTGCCGCTTCACCCCTTCACAGAATGGCACCACCCTCCAAGAGGGCGCGCGCATCGAGGCACCCTTAGGGTGCCTCGATGTAGCGCGCCGCCGTACAGGGTGGAGACACCGCCTTCGACGGCGCCATGTTGGGGCAAGCTTAGATACGGCGGGCTATGGAGCCGCGGCCCGATTTCTTTTTCTGCACGCGCTTGCGCTAGCAGGCTTGGCTGTGTACCGTTTTTACACACATAGTCGCAATCCTGAGTGCTTTTTTGCTCGAAAAAAAAAAAGGTGAAAGCAACTACTGCTTGCTAACATGCGTAGTTTAAGAGGAAATGATCAAATTGCAGATGGTAAGCATTTACTCTTTCGCCGTATCGCATGTTCAAATGCGGTTATTTTGACGACTGGCTGTTTTATAAAGCAATGCATTTTGTACTGCCGGGCATGAATGAGTTTATGAGGTGCATAACATTCAGTTGCGCCTATTGCTATAGATCAACAACCATGTCTACGTTTGAGTCAGCCGTATATCGAAAATTATTTGTATCGCAATGGCCCATCGTAAACCGTAGAAAAGACACAGCAAAAACGATGCGTAAATCAACCTTTGACACGTGTCGCATGCTGGTGCACCACGCCTAGGAGACATCTTTTTAATAAAAGTTGGCACCAGCTACAGTTTTGCTGCCGTACCCATCATTCGATTTATCTGGCTGACTTAGCCAACTGAAGTAAATGCGCAAGCGCATCGCTCCAAACCGCTCTAACAGTCTGTTCATAAGCTTTGGGTATTCCGCGCAATCAACCACTGGAATCGGAAAGGTTCGTTCGATAAGACATTTATAGGATTTTACTCGACTCTTCAAATGGAAGATGTCGTTTTGTTTCGATAAATTTTTACACGCAATCAAACAATGTCGGGACAGCTGTTGACTTGAGGAGCCACAGTCCATACACTGTGTTTGCCCTCGAACTGGCGCTGAAATGAGATAGGCGACGAAACAGTCATTTTGCGCATTTTTTAGTGTGCACGCAAATGAATGAAATAATAAAAACATTATGGAAGCAATGCGATATTTATATGTACGATCGCAAATTTTTTCCAAGGATGCCAAACAAGCGACAGCACTAATTCGGGTGTCAGGTGGTCAAATTTAGCTTCACCTAAATTTGGCTTAACCTCAGACGAGTACTTGCGGAGACAACGGGGTGTGAACATCGCCTCGCGATGCGTAATTATTATACAGGGAAGAAAAAGCTGCATTCGGGATAAACTTTTGTACTGCGGAAGAACCTGCTTCCTAGCTCTCGACCGCTTTCACAAGATGATGCCGCTACACCATCCAGCTCACGAGAGCAGTTTCTTTGAGACTTGTCGAGCTGCCAATCATATGCTTAAAATGACTTAATTTTCATGAGAACCCAACTTTTTATATTATTGCGAATTTCAAAAACCTCGCGTAAAACTGCTCCTGTGTATAATTAAAAAAGAACAGCTTCAGAGGACCTGTTATCTGTTTCGCGAAATGTTGTACTAGCGATAAGCCCACTTGCCAAATTCCAGCGCGGCCAACTAACGGGGTGTTTATTATTTTTTTTGCGACCAAAATAATTGTTACAAACTGCGTTTCACTTCCTACTCTGTCGCGAGATGACATGCCATCCGTCGCTCTCCATTGTATTATTTCCCAAGAAGGACAGAGGGAATGTAATCTGTGTGAATCTGTAGCCTCGGCGGTTGCCACCAGCTTTCAAGATCGAGTGTAAAGGGGAGCGATCGAAAGGGCACAACGGTGCATTCCTTTGGCAAATACCAGGCTCGACCTTCTCCACATGTTCTTGGTGCGGCTATGAACACAGAAAGGCAGATCCTCAACAACATATATTATTGTGTGACACTACGCGAATGATATTAAAGTCGAGTGTCACTCACTGAAAGTTATACTAAATTTCCCCGAGTGACTACAACATAGCAGACGCAGTTGTCCATATATTTAGTTTATAAGCCCTCACGTACGCTGAAAATTCAAAATTTACACTTAAAAAACACAGTGCGCTACTCTCGATGCCAGGAAATGCGATGCTTCGACCTGCTTCAACGTTGAAGAAGGCAGACCAAAATCTGTTGCGCACAATGCTAGATGGGGAAGCCAAAAACCGCACAAAGCTCGTGGTTACAAGCAGATGGGTGAAGCGGCGTGAGATAATGTCATTCCAAACAGAAGTGCATAACTGCGTTAGACAAATACACAAATATCGTTTAAAACGCTTTCGTATAAACAGATACAGACCGCAAGAAAGACGACACGCGCACATGCGCAAGCGCTTGTGTGTGTTTGTCATCTTTCTAGTGGTCTATGTCTCAGCCAGACTTTTTTACACGATTGAAATGCACCTATTCACTAAAAAAAATTATGAATCCATAAAAGAAGCACAGATATTGTGGCTTACTTCGCAGTCTTCACGCTTCATTTTCGCGTCCCATACATTTCTCCGTCTCTATTACCATGGAGAACGAACAACATCTGGCTCCTTTTTTTCTTTTTTGCTGAGCTAGCACACAATGAAACACAACAGCCTGGCATGCTAGTTTTCGCGACTGAACACAGTTCAATCGCCCAGCACCCAGCGCAACCGCTTCGGACACTCCGCAGCAACGGCCCGAACCGACTTGCCCCAAGATGGCGAGCGCGGCGAAAGCGGCGGCGCGAGGCATGCCAAAGGGTGTCACCACCCTGTACGGCGGCGCTGGTATCGAGGCACCCTTAGGCACCCTACGTGTAAGTAAAGCCCCTCAATAAACTAAAAGTAGCGCCAACATGTGAAGTTTGCCGCCCGCCTCCTCTCCTGCGCTCTCCTTCGTCGCTCGACCCTCTCATTGGCCGAGCGCCGTCACGTGCGCGCGCGCGCTTTTTTTTTTTTTGCTGGGCGTGCAGCTTCCTCCTTTCCAGCGGGGCGGGAGGCGCGCGCGCGGCACATATCGCCGTGTGTTTTGCTGCCACGCGGACTGCTACTAAATCGTTCCCGCTGGCTATTTATTTTTTTTTTTCAAGCATGTTGCGCTCTTTGGCCGGCGGCTGATAGAAGCACGGTGGTGAAGGCGAGTTCAACCAACGCAGACATCGCGTACAAATGGTGTCACGCACTGACAGTTCAAAACGGAACCGTTTCAGCGCAAAATATAAAAAAACTGCTACCACGCTTCTCAAGTTTCACGGTAGCTTACAATTCAGTCCAACCTGCAAGGAAACCACAGAGACTGTAGCTTCCGCAGCCTAGTTAATTTTTTTTCAAGCATGTTGCGCTCTTTTGTCAACGGCTGACGGACTCAAGGAGGTGAAGGCGAGTTAAATCGACGCCAAAATCATGTACGTATGGTGACACACCATGGCAGCTGAACACGACACCGTCTCAACGCCAAATATAAAAAAAATAGCTGCTACCTCCCTCCCCAAGTTTACCGGTAGCTCACAAGTCAATCAAAGCTGCAGACTCCACACAAACTGCAGCTTCCGCCGCCTATAGTTAATTTGATCTGCAGCTGAAGTTGAAAATACATGGAAGACAGCTGCTGCCACACTTCTCAAGTTTACCGGCAGCTCGCAATCCAGTCAACGCTGCAAAGAAACCATACACAGACTGTTCCAAAATTGTTCCTGTCCGCCGCCTAGTTACAAATTTTACAAAGCATGCCGCTGAGTGGCCAAATGTGACGAACTACGGACACACGGAGATGACGGCGAGTTGAACCAACGCCGATATCGCGTATATGTGGTGTATGACACTCACAGCTGAAACTATTCTGGCGGGAAATCCCTGTCAACATTCGGTAATTATGTTTCAGCAGTGAGTAATATTTTAACCTGAACACATTGCGACAAAATGCAAGGCTCTGGTAAGACCCGGCGCACGGCCGCCTCGATCGGCGCGCGCGCGGCGCTGATCGAGATGGCTGTGAAGGGCGCCTGCTCCGGAGAGCGCGCGCTAGTCGCGCACCCCGTAGGTGGAGCCACGGTCGAAATGCGAGAGGAGGAGTGGCGCCGCTGGAGGAGGAGAGAGGAGATGGCGCTACTTTTAGTTTATTGAGGGGTTTTACGTGTAAGCGTTTGTCAGCGCCCCCTAGATCTCCCGCTCCGGAGCATCGCGGAAGGGCTTCAGAGTCGGCAGCGCGGTCTGCACAGTTCCCCTATTCTAGTCACTGTAGTTGTTGCGTCGATACTTTGGGCCGTACACAATCATTCACCGCGCGTCGGACCACCAAGTCATTCCCGACGGAACCGCAGCATCACAACGGCGACGCGCACGCCCAGAAATTGTACATGTACGACTGAAGCCATATTACGCGCGTTAAAGAATCTGTGGTGTTTAAACTTAGCATTGTTTAAGTTTAAGTTTCTTTGTTTTGGAACATCGAGGCGATGTTTTTTTAAGGGAGGGAGCAATGCCGCGAAACCTTCAAAACTGTATTTGTTACAAATAACGACCGCTGCGACGGAGAACAACAACGAGAGAGTAATGACAAGGACAGGCGCTCTCTCGTTGTTGTTCTCCGTCGCAGCGCTCGTAATTTGCAGTTATATACCAACTAGCTCAACTTTCCGTATTACTGTATTTGTTGTTTTTTTAACAGCCGCCGGCATGCGGCCTTATCACTGTGATTCTGGCACGCATCAATTCGGTATTCCGTGTTTGTTCATGCTCGTTGTCGCGATACGACGCGTTATCATTTTATTTGTCACGAAAGGTGCGCCGAGATCTGTCTCGAAGATTCCGATCACTTATGTATGTTTCCACAATGTTCCAAGGTGTACTAGTAGCAGTTTGCGACGTCATCTAGATTATTCTGAGCAGCCTTTAAATTGAGCGTTGACGAGTGTGACAGGCATTCTTTGTTCGACGATCGACGAGCACGTATGTTGCTATCGCCGCCGCCGAGTTGCTTAGTTCTTTTGCGGGCGCAAGTCAGCCCAATAAAGAGCTTCTTGAGTGCAATCATCGATCCTTCATTTGTGTCTTCGACCTTGTCACCACTACGTGACAATATGGTCTAAAGTGGCGTCGACGCCACACTCTTTGCATTTAGGGTCAGCCTGCTCTTTGAGTATATATGAATATACTTTGGGGCAGGGGAAGGATCGGGTTTAGAATCCGAGGAAGAGTGAGAGAATGGCGGAACGAAGCGATTCAGAAGGAAGCCTGCTTTAGAGTTCGTTAGTCTTTGTAGCTGTGCTGTCTTATGTGCTGTGATCAGCTTCTCTACAGTGTTGCGTACCCCAAGTGATACAGAAGTTTTTCAGTTGAAGTGTTTCTGGGTAGGCCTAGCGCAGAATTGTAGGTGCTTCGAGTCTAATTTCTTGTCAGATTGCATGCGGCGAAGGTAAGGGACTGAGTATGTGAATCGACTTAGTACAAAGGCATGAATAAGACCAAATTCTCAACCAGATGGCAATTAATGTCGAACCACTAGCCAATCACCCAGGCCTACTACTAAGAGGAGTGAGCGGCATAATTATCTCCAAACCTTTGCCCAAGAACATGCATCACTCCTTCCATGAAGGCAGGAGGAAAGCTAGAGCTAGGGCCCTAAACAGAAAATACCGAAATTACGATGGGGTGGTGTACACTGACGCCTCGGACTGCAATATGGCTGGAGGTGCCTTTGCCATCTGTGTGATTAAGCAGTCCAGTAACCTCAGTAAATGCGTATAGGCCGCTTCGGTCAAAGTCCGCTACTCGGACCAGGCGGAAGAATCCGCAATTGCTTTAGCCATCGCTACAACAGATGCGGACATAATTTTTAGCGATTCAAAAACTGCCATATCTAACTTCTCGCGTGGCAGAATATCAAATACTGCCAGAAACATTCTCGCAGATATCAAGAGAACTCGTATGGACACCTGCCCAGGAGGCAGCACTCGCGGCGACCAGGCAGTGCCATGAGTGAGCATCGAAACATTTTCATAGTGAGACGCGCGGCCGCCTGGGCAGGGCGCTCATCTGAAAAAGGTGGTTTGCGTAGCGAAATAGTGGCAGTTTCAGCCAGCTCGAGCAACGTAGCGAAGCACAAACAATGCGAAAGCTACACAACATAAGACGGGGAGACAGGGACGAGCCCTGGCCGCCCACTGGGCGTTTATTTCTAGGCTGGAAACGCGAGAAACAGAAGACACAGGAGAAGCGCATGCAGTTGGAAAAGGCCCATGCAAAAAAACAAAAGTGGGGGGGGGGGGGGGGGGATAAAAACATGGTAAAATGTTGAAAAATACCAAAAACATTTGTGGCGAACGCCCCTCTTCCCAAAGTGTGGTACAGCTTCACAAAGGCCAGCTCGAAGGCCCCAAGCTGGGGTGGCTGAGAAAAAAAAAAAAAAAAAAAAGCTGCGGGGAATCGAGTGGCCGAGAAGGATGGAACGAGGGTGGGAGAAGAATAGGAATGAATGAAGCTGGAGTTGGAAGAAGAGAAAAAAGCCTAAAAAAAGTGACAAGCCTGAAAACTCGAGAACGCGATTACCGGGGCCTGAAAATGCCGCAGGCACTTATATTACGCAGACTGCTTTTACGAGCTTTAGCTGTTTTCTGGCGAGGCTGTTGCCAGTTTTCTAGATGATAAAGGAAAAGATGGCAGATGGCACGCGGTCGCTGATACAGCGACACAGGTATGAGAATGGAAACTCCCTTACAGCACAGCACAAGCGATCTACAATTTCTAATACACATGCATGTCTTCCTCTCTGTCACATGTCAGAATTGTAGCATGCCTTACTTTCTTTTTCGTTGAAAGAACGTCCTGCCTCATCGTGACTTGAATGCTAGTCTTCTTTCGTTTTTTTTTTTTAACGATCCTTATTGCCTCTTTAACGGTACTTTTAAGTCCTCTGCCACAAAATTAAGTTTTGACAGGGGAAGGTAACAGGTGGCAGCCAGCCGCTTGACAACTTGTTTGGAGCAGGAGGGCATGTAATGAATGCAAGGTCTGTTCAGAGTGTCCACGAATAAGTAAAAAAAAACATTTATTTTTTTGTTTACTTATTTTTTACTATAGCGAAGCGGACAGCGAAGGATGGCGAGGGAAAAAAAAAAACGTCCAGGCTGGGAGACGGACAAAGAAAACTGCCCAAGAGGAGAAGGAAAGTAGCGGAATAAGCGTGGAAGGAAAGGATGTGGAAAGAAAAAAAGAAATGAGCTGAGAGGGAGGAAAAAAATGAAAGCAAGCAAGCAAAAAAAAAGTTGTCAAGCTAAATTAGCAAAACTAAGTGCAATTCAGGTAAAACACTCCATTCCTGTTAATTACTCTCTGCATTGTACTGGTGCTTATGCAAACTATTGTAGACAGGGAAATATAGACCACAGGACAGTTACAATAAAAATTATGCAATGGACAACTCGGTAGCTGTGCCATGATGCAGCCTCTTCATCCACTGATTTTCGCTACGCAGGTGCTCGCGCCTGCCTTTGCCTGCATCTTACCAGCCATCTTCGACACTTCGTGGCTCGTTCTGCGAGACCCGGGACAGCCGTTCTACGTAGATCAACGGACCCTTCGTTTTGAGCAGCGCTGATGCGTCGGTGAAAACAGCGCTCCCTTCCTGGACCATCGACGCCGGATGGCAAGCGCAAGCGACAGCGACATCATCGACCCTGTCAACGTATAAAGAGCACCGCCTTCCGCCCGCGCTCTGTGGGCTCAGTAGCTGTGCCATGATGCAGCCTCCTCATCCACTGATTTTCGCTACGCAGGTTAGTTCTTCATTGCCTTTTTTCTAAAAAAATGTAGTGACCGTTGCCTGGTACAGCTGCCGAGCCTGCAGTGCTGCATTTCTATGGCTGGTGAATGCTTTTGTGTTGTAAAATCTCTTCTTCTTTTGTCCGGCGATATTGAAACGAACCCTGGTCCGGACAAACTTGACAGTGTTCTTGCTGAACTTAAGAAATTGTCAGCCGGTCAAGGCCAAATACTCGCTGATGTACAGGAACTCAAAGATCAGATGCGTTCTGTCGCCCAAACCATTTCCGATTTTCCGATCTGAGTAAGCGCCTAGCAGACCTGGAATGCCTCTTTCAGGACATTCCTACTCTACAACTTGGCATAGAATCCGCCCAAGCCGTTGCCGCTGAGACTGCTGCTCTTGTTACCAACCTTGAGGCTCGAATAGACGATACAGAGAACAGGTCACGCCGCAACAACTTGATATTCTATGGCCTTCCAGACACCAATCCCCGCGAGCCATTCACAGAATCTGAAGAAATACTAATTAAGCATTGTCAAGATGTCTTAGAATTTACCTTGGAGCCCAGTCAGATAGAGCGTGCTCATCGCTTGGGACGCCATAACAAGGACCGTCAACGTCCTATTATAGCAAAATTAGCCTCTTTTAAAACAAAAGAAACCATTCTTTCCAAAGGCCGTATGCTGAAAGACACGGACTATAGTATTGGAGAAGATTTTACCCGCTCTGTTCAAAAAGCCCGCAAACATCTTGTCGCATTTGCAAGAGCAGAAACCGGACCGTTTTCTTTGCGGTTCAAGACCCTATTTCTCGGCAAGAAACGCTACACTTTTGATGATGCTACTGAAACTGTTAAAGAAATAGCATAGCGCTTGCAGCACCGTCAACACTTATCTAATCCTCGCCATAACTCCCCTCGACAGAATATTTCGTTTTCGGTTATCTATACTAACATACGCAGTCTGCTCTCTAAGTGCGATAATGTATCCAGCCTTGTTTCTTCAACGGGCAGTAACCTGCTTGCACTGACAGAGACTTGGCTGACCGATAACGTGAGCGACACTGAAGTTCTGTACAACTTACCAAATTTCAACCTTTTCCGAGCTGATCGCAAAGGACCCCGAGGAGGAGGCGTTCTTATCGCTACCAGCAATCAACTACAGCGTTCCCACATTCACATAAAATCCGACCTCGAAATATTATGGCTGCTTTGTCGCGCCACACCAGTATCTATACTAATTGGTGTTTGCTATAGACCCCCCCTACAGTAACCCCGAATTCCCTCGAAAGCTACACAACATCCCGAACAAACTTACAACAAAACACCCTAATGCACACGTTTTACTTTTTGGAGATTTCAACTATCCTGGTATTGATTGGAATAACCCTCATCAGCCTATTTTTAGACAGGATGAATCACGGGAATTCATGGATGTGTGCTTAAATTTTAATCTAACTCAATTAGTAACCCAGCCTACACGCATCGCAGGAGATACCGCTAACATTCTTGACCTTATACTTTCTAGCCACCCTGACAGCCTCAATTCCATTACTTATCTTCGGGAAATTAGCGATCACAAAGTCATCCATGCGTCCTTCTCCTTCACTCTAACAACAAAAGAAACTTCCAAAAAAACAATCACCCTTTATAATAAAGGAAACTACGAAGCCATAAATAGGGAACTGGAAGCTTTTTTCCCAACTTTTCAGCGCTCTTTCCAAGAACAAACAATCCACGAAAATTGGTTGATGTTTACCGATAAAATGAACGAACTTACTAACAAATATTTCCCAAATGCAGCTTCCGCGCGAATAAACAGAAACCATGGTTTACCAAGGCTCTGGGGAGATTAGAAAACAAAAAGAAACGTTTGTTCCGCAGGGCCAACCAGACTGGACAGGACTGCGCATGGGAAAAATATTACACCGCTGAAAGGACATACCTGGTTGCAGTAAAAAACGCCAAACGCTCATTTTATCATATTGACCTGCCCAACATACTAAAAGATAATGCAACTAAATTCTGGCAGCTTTTAAACCCGCAATCTATACGCACTGTTACCCTCACTGATGATTCCGGACGCGCTGTTTCCGATGATGAGTGTGCTAACATCTTTAATTCTGCTTTCGCATCTGTATTCACTAAAGAACAAGAACCGCCTCCCCTCACGACAGCAAATGACCAAAGAACTTCAATGCCTGCCGTTATTTTTCTCGGAAGCCGGCATATCATGTCTTATTGATAAACTAAAATTGTCATCATCCGCCGGCTTTGACGAAATTAACACAAAGGTTCTAAAAAATGTTAATCATACTTCTGCCAAGACTTTATGCTTGCTTTTCTCGCAGTCTCTCTCTACAGGTGCCATACCCCATGACTAGAAAGTGGAGAAGGTCGTTCCGGTCCACAAGTCGGGTAACAAAGATTCACCACTTAATTATCGGCCCATATCACTCACCAGCATACCATGTAAACTTATGGAACACGTTATTTACTCTTTAACGATGAACTTTCTGGATTCAAATAATTTTTTTTTTTCATTCTTCGCAGCACGGATTTCGCAAAGGATACTCCTGTGAAAGTCAACTAGCACTTTTCATTCATGACTTACATGCTAACCTTGATGCTAACCTCCAAACTGACGCTATTTTCCTCGACTTCGCCAAGGCATTTGATAAGGTACCTCATAACCACTTATTTTTGAAACTTTCTCACCTAAACTTGCATCCCGATATACTAGCATGGATAAAAGAATCCTAACTCACCGCTTCCAATCAGTCATCGTCAATAATCAAATGTCTAACCTCCTACCAGTCTCCTCGGGCGTGCCCCAGGGATCCGTCCTTGGGCCACTTTTGTTTCTAATTTATATTAACGACCTTCCTGAGAACTTAGGTTGCCATATTCGGATGTTTGCTGACGATTGTGTTATTTACAGAACAGTCACTAACACTTTCGAACAACAATCCCTTCAAAATAATTTAACTCGTGTGAAAGACTGGTGTAATGAATGGCTAATGACACTTAACACAAGTAAATGTAAATATATGTCGTTTCATCGTCGCCATTACCCTCTCCTGTTCAGCTACAGCATATCTAACGTTCCTCTCGACCGTGTCCAATCATACAAATACCTTGGTGTTCATCTTTGTCAGGATCTTACGTGGAATACGCATATCTCAAACATCATATCATCCGCTAACAGATGTGGGCGATTCCTCTGCCCGAGGCATGCGCACGACAAAACACACAGTGGGCCATGTAACGAACATTCTTTATCTCACAGGGATCTTGTCGTCCGGGTGGCTGCGGGTCGTTTCCGTGGAGAGCCGGGAGGGAAGCGGGAGCGACGAGCCAGGGACCAGGAAGCGCCAGGGACCAAGAAGAGCGCGACGGCGGCGCGTGCCTTCTTTTATAGCCCCCTCGCGCGGGACCGGTTATCCCCGCGCGAGTGGGGAGAGGGAAACAGGCACGCGCGCAGGGAGCATTGGGAAGTGGCGCGGCCTTCGAATGCGCGGCGCGCCACGAGCCCTACACAGAACACTAGGATTTTTAAAGCGTCACCTACGCTCTGCACCTCAGCATGTCAAGCTCCTCGCGTACAAATCACTAGTTAGATCAAAATTAGAATATGCATCTCCCATCTGGTCTCCGAAACAAGCATATCTGCGTAATTCAATTGAAGCAGTTCAAAACCGAGCAACTAGATTCATTCATTCATCGTATTCTTTTGATATCAGCATATCATCCTTAAAATCACAGTCCAACCTATCTACCCTTGCTCATCGTCGCTACATTGCTAGTTTATGTTTGTTTCACAAGTTTTTTTACTCCGAGCTACGACAGGAACCTTACATCTGCGCACCCCCACCACGTATCTCCCTCCGCACCGATCATCAGCAGCAAGTGTCCCGACATCGCGCCCGCACCACTACATTTTCTTCATAATTCTTCCCCCGGACTGCCAACGACTGGAACGGCCTTCCCCGAGAACTTGCTGCTATCACATGTCCATCTTTATTTCTTGAACAAATCACACGTGTACTTGCGCAGTGAAAATCTTGTATTTTTATAACTTACTTACTCATATATGTTACCAATTCTGTTTTTCATTTCTGTGCGCCCCACCCCTTATGTAATACCCTCTAATGAGGGTCTTTAAGGGATTAAAGTGATGATGTGATGTGATCCACGAGCGCGGCCCACAACTGGGCGCGCATGGCGGTCCCAGTAGCGCTAATGCCTATGAGTTGCCCAATTTCTTTAATTTTTTTTTTGCGGGTTGAGAAAGGATGCTAATGCAGGTGAAGGTAGTGCTTCCTTTTTCGGGAAAAATGCTTCGCGGTAAATCTGGACGCGGCAATACCCGGGCATGATTGCCAGCCCACTGCTCGTTGGTCGGCAGCGATCCAAACTCGCTTCATAAAGCTTATTCGGTGACGTGAAAAATATTTTATCAGGCCAGTGAAAATGTGTGCAACAGTAGAAACCCAGGGACTGCAACTTAGTAATTCATTTGTGACCATAGAATGCCGCGAATCGAAAAAACGAACGGCGAATGCGCCCCAAGCACAGCAGATCGCCACGTCTCCGCTGCACGGCCAGGCGCACGTCTCACTACGAAACTGTTCTTCCCGCCGCGAGGGGCGCGCGCGTCTCGCCGTGAGTTTCACATAGTTAGCCATATACCTTGGTTAGCCTATGGGCGGAGCTTGAAGTCAGCTGACGTCATAAAACAACGAATTACAGAAAACATTTCAAACTTAAACAACTTTAGCTGCATTTGTTTCTTTTTTGTTTACGGTTTTAGGTTTAGCGGCTGAAGCGACGACCGAGCTAGCCAAGCTGAGCGATGTAAATAATCAATATGCATGGAGGAAGGAAAGAACTTAGAACTTAGGAGAGGCCCTGACGTCATTTTTTTGAAGCCGGCGCGGCCGCGCCGCGACCGGACGCTGCAACGTCTCTCCTCCTCCTTTACCCTCCGCATTTTCTTTCTCCGCGATGCTCACGTACCTAGGGCCCTTGCTATTGCTAGTGGCCCGAGTTTTCATAGCAACAGCGTCGCCGTTGCTAATGGCCCGACTTGGCTAACCCTAAATTTTGACGTCATTTCCGCCACACTTTCTCCAATGCATTGGGAATGGCAAGGGTCTCTCCTAAGTTGTTTCCTTCCTCCATGTCAATATGGGATTTTGTTATAGCCTGTGTAGCTGTTGCGGTGCACTGCGTTTACAGTGTTATAAATACTTACCTGCGCTGTTGTAGCAAGTGCTCTGTGCTCATCCAGCAGCTGTTGGCAGTGGCTTCTGCATGAAAAGGCGCATGTACACCAATCTGTGGGCTGTGCGTACGATTTCGTAGCTGGCATTTCCTAGAGACTGTAGGGCATTGCTCTTGAGTCGTGACAGCCTGAACGGTCCCAACCTGTTGTGATCTCATCTTGCAGGGTAAAGAATATGCGTGCAACGCGTCAAGGTGGTTACCATGCATCGATGCATATAACAGTGAAGGAAACGTAGGTTACGCTTTAAGCAGTAGTACACCAAGATATCCCATTCACATTATATATGGGCAAAGGGAATATGCGTTAAGGGAAGCGTCAATGCAGTGTGCAAGTCAGAAATAAACAGAATTGTGCCGTGCATGAATTCTGAAGTTTCGCATATCATACTACAGTAACGGCAGGTAGCTTTCTTGAGTGGGCATGTGCACGATTAAACGCTATATGAAGGAGGCACTGAACTCGAACTTCTTGAGACATGAAATACTCGGGTAAGGAAAGCTGCTGTCCAACAGTTTTTGGTGGTCGCAAATCGCAGTGGTGAAGGTTCACAGCATATGCAGCGTACTGAAACAAAGAGCGCTTGAACTTACATGAGCGATTTCTGTAGCATACCTTATGAACCTTCCAAATGAATAAGTGGCATTCTTTATATTCAAAATTCACTCACATCACGGTATTCTGCTCTGCTTTGAGCACTAGTAATGGACAATTGATACCGTAATGTTTGCGCACTCTCTGTCTTTATTGTGTGACTGGTTGCCAGAAAGATTGAAGCACTATCAGAATGAAGAATACTCGGTAAATCACTGCGTGAAATAAGTAGACTTTTAAAGGGTCAAAAATGAGTTCACGGTCATGTAACTATATAGCTTTTGCACAAGACAAAAACATCTGTATAAAGAGTAGTTAAAGTAACTCATAATGCACTGAGCACACATAATGGTCATAATATGATGTAATTTTTTAATGACTGAATTATTTGTTTATGGAATGCCATGGTGCATATACAGGCCTCCACAAGTGACTTGTGGAAGTGTCCAGCAGCATGAGAAGTCTGAGCATATGCCGCACTCAATTTACAAGCAAAGTAAATCTAGGGCCGCTGTCCCCATCGTCATCTGGTCCACCTGCTGTTAGTAAAACTAGGGCTGCTGTCCCCATCGTCTTCTGGTCCACCTGCTGTTAGTAGGCGCAATTGGAGCTGGCATTGTGGAACTGCATAGTGGTGTCGAGTAGTTCTACACTAGCCGCACACCTACGAAAGGCTATCCTGCTTAATTTCATTGGCAGTGAAGCCTAGGTCAGAGAGTCTGCACCTTACTGCCGTCGTCCACTCCGACAGCCCTGGCTATGTCCTCGGTGACAAAGTACCGCTTCTTGACGAGTTTGATGAGGCATTGTTTGTCCCAGAGGCTCACTACATATCGTCTGTGAACGTGATCTCCACCGCTTTCAAGCTTTTAAGAAAGGTAGCCATTGTAGTGCTGTAACAAGTCAAGCTTTCTTTCAACAACTCAAAGTCTACAGAGTGATCAGACAGCATTTGCTCAGGATTGAACGAAAATTTCTGTTTTTGGGGAACCCCCAGCATCTCTGGTTTTTTGCCCGACTTTACTTTTTTAAGGATCTCGTTACCGTTGTGACATACGCTGATGGGCTGTCGCATGCCTAAAATGTGTAGGACATGGGTATGATCTGGAAGTGGTGCTCTCCGCACCCATCAAGTTGAAAAAGTCGACAAAAATTTAAAGATCAAGATTTACCAAATGTAAGCAGCAGGAGATGCCAGGTTAAGCATGCGGTACCTTTCCTTTCATGTACAGGTGTTGCACATAATATGCACTCTTTGTCAAAAGTTTACAGCCCATGGGGTCTACTTCTGAGCCATACTATGTGGCTTGTAATACATTCCCAGATTTTCAAGCTTGCTGAAGGCAAGAAGATTTTTCGTCCTACCCTCTACAGTGGCTAGGACTTCCACGATTGTTAAAGAACTCATAATATACGGCTTAAAAGCAAACCCTCTGGGCTCTAAACATTCACATGTGAGAAAAATTACATTGGTTAAACAGGTAAATATGTGAACATATGGCTGCAAGACACCAACAGTTTCTCGAATAAATATTTATGTGCTGCACCATAATACATGAGCAGAAATATCTAGTCGTTCTTGGTACAAACATTGACATGATCTAGGCATGCAGGAACAAATTATAGGCCCAAAATGTCGACATATGGTGGAACGTTGATAGTGGTTTCTATTCGAATGTCAGCAAGCACATTCAAGTATTCAGCTACAACGTGATGTTCTTTCTCCAGCACATCAGTTGCCTATCACATATGGGACCAAATGGGAAGGCAAGCAGATGCAAGTCATCTATAGTCTTTCTGATACTTTGATTTGGAGGTCTAAAGGTAGTAAGCAAAGTGATGGCAAAAGATAATGTGTGATATGGTTTGGTTTTGTGGGGTTTAACGTCCCAAAGCGACTCAGGCTATGAGAGACGCCGTAGTGGAGGACTCCGGTAATTTCGACCACCTGGGGTTCTTTACCGTGCACTGACATCGCACAGCACACGGGCGCCTTGCTTTTCGCCTCCACCGAAAAGCGGCCGCCGAGGCCGGGATTCGATCCCGCGTCCTTGGGAACAGTAGTCCAGCGCCGTAACCACTGCGCCACCGAATATGAATTTCTAGTAATTCACTACTTATAACGGTTATGTTCAATGAATTCAAAATCTGATCACTCGTGCCATCGTGACAAAAAATTTATGCATGATAAGTTTACTACAGTTGTCTTCTCTTGTCTCCGTCTGTTTTCGCACAATTCATTTCGAATAATGCAGTGTTCAGTGTGAATTTCTCAATACAATTCATATTTTTGTATACCTACAACTGCCTCAATCAACATCCTTGAAGGCCTGTAAGGGGCATATAAATAAAGAAATATTATTGTTCGCGGTGCAAATGGTCGTGTTTTACTTTATCACAGTCACAGCCTGGCAAGATTGCAGGGAGCAGCAGGTAAAGGACATAGGTGAATGTGGAAGGGCATTACAATCTGTGACATAATAGTAGGCTTGGGAGTGGGAATTGCTGCGATGATGGTCGTAGCCTAATTGGAGCTATTCTTAATGTTGCAATGCTGGCAAAATGTGAGTGACAAGAAAAGCTTATAAAACAGGCCATAGTCACCTGCTGGCGGAACATTAGCAGCTCTTTGCAGCTGTATAAACTGTTTCTTTCATGTTGCTACCTTTGCCAAAATATTATGCTGGTGACAAATTAAGATCATTACGAGTCAATCTAATCATGGCCACTTTTTCAAACAGTTACAAGATGTGCCTTAGTACAGAAGCAAGCCCTGACATTACCAAGAATGCAGGGCACACAAGGCTGACATGGAGGACTCACTGTTTTGTATTCACAGAGATGTAAGCTTGAAGTATATCTAGTTTTTCACTTAATGAAAGGAGCCAGGTCATAACACCTAGTGGTGAGGGTGCCAATTATGCAAGTGAGAGGTTGGCCATTAGTGACTACATTGCAGCTAAGGCAATAGAGTGATGGCAGTGCTGGTGACAGAGGCACCACTGGATCAAAATTATGGGCCAATGAGTTGCGACCTGAATAGGTTGGAGCTCCAGGTGACGCCACAACAGTGATTCGAAAATTTGTCAAAAGCTGAGCTTCTACTAGTACTGCGTGAATGCGAGTCAAGCTATGAAGTCAGGCCAGAGTACGCCTTGAAATGAAGTAGTGAAATGCTTATCCAGCCACTTGCATCAAATGGAGATGATCTTATATACATATACCCAACAGGCCATCGATATGCAGAGATGTTTAAAGTTGGGGTAACAATAAGTGGTTCAATTGTACACCTAAGCTGAACAAATGCCGCATTGCACAGCAGCGCATAACATCGGAACTGGGTTTATATCCAATGTGGCATAGGGAAACTGGACCATGGGGCAGGGGTTGATGATCTCCTTCTGTTATAGTCTGGAACTTGGCCCCAAGAGAAATGCTGAGCCTACATTTTAGTCTGTCTTCACTGGTCCATCTTTGTTAGCATTATTAACCAATTAGACCTGCGAAATAAATAATAATAACATAATATTAATTTACTTTCAGAAAAGATTAAAGAGAAAAGAATTGAAAAATGAGTCATCACAAAAGGTCAGAGGGTTAAGCAAAAAAAGAACATAGGGATGAGCCACTGAGCACGCACAGATCCAGCTGTTTTTTTATAGTTTTCCCAGCGCGAGCGCGCTTTCGGCTGTGGTCATGTGGATAAGTTTCCGAGAGAAAAAAAAAGTGCGTGTGTGTGTGTGGGGGGGGGGGGAGGGAGACGGGTTGTGCGCTAGCGGGCAAGCGTGCTTGGCGCTCATAGATTTGTTAGTTTTCTTTTTCTTTTTAAATCTCAAAATGCCCACATGACTTAATTGTTTGGTTATTGACGCCGCCCAAACTATACTATACGAAAAAGTTAGTAAAACCTTTTTGTAGCTAAAAATACATATGTACTGAAAAGTTCACATCAGCGTTTTTATTTTCCTTTTTTGTCTATGTGACGTCAAGCTCCGCCCATCGGCTAACTACTTGGCAAAAACGGGTCCCGTGCCTATGAGGCTGCTCATCAACATGTTCGAGATTTTGTCGGCCGTGCGGTGACACCTAATGCTGAGGAACTTGGAAGGATTGCTCCAATACAGCACCGTTACTAAATATCTAAGAACACTGCATACAGCAACCTCACACAACGCTTCAAACTCTCTAAAAGAGTGTACTCACCACCACACAAATCACTAACAAGACAACAAAACATTGTTTGGAGGAAACTACAAACTCCTTCCCTAACCCTGCCTCTAGCAATAATTCCAATACAGATTTGTATGAGTCCAATACAGAACATTTATTGATTCTATGAGATTTCTGTTTGGATCTATTTGATCTTATTTGACTTTCTATAGGACTGTTACGAATATATGAATTGGTCGAATTGACAATAGGTATTGGTCCGATACATGGACATATTGGTTGTATTTGTGCAACACAAATATACCAATTGTACATGTGCAACCAGTACAGCCATCCATATTGGTTTGGCATGTATAAATATGTATTAATAGTATAACTATACGAAATTGATCATATATCGTGTTTTTGTTGTTTCCTGGCTGCTTTGTGCACGAGATTGCCACTTTTATCAGCGTTCTAAAGGTCTAGCTCCGCCTACCGCGAGCTGATCCATTTGCAACACCAGTTGGCTGCCGCTGTGAGGTATTGCAAGCAACACGATGTGAGAAATCTTTTCTTTTGCCGTGATAATTTTATCCCACGGGCATATGTATGAGACTCCTTCAGCTGCTGTCTGCTAGCGCAGCAGACGACGCGCGTTCCGATGATCGCCTACGTCGCTCGAAGCGAAGTGGTGCGAAAACAAGTATTTGCAAGAAAACATAAAAATTATATAGAAGTAATTTTAAATATATTACTCATTACTTGCCATATAATTTGACTAATGCACGTTTTTCATTGACCTTGCGTTTTCCGCACTGAGCGCTGTCGTTGTCATGTCTACGGCTTTAGCCTTTTAGCCTCCAGAAGCCAAAAATAGCCATTCCGAAGTTTAGACTAGACGACTAGCGAATGACAACATGGCGGTGACCATAGAGTTCCTTACACTAACTAGAGGGAAAGCTGAGGGCGCTGCACTTCAGCCACCATGGGCGCGCTAAGAATCATGGGCCGGTGTGCTACTTGTTGCGGGACAGCCGGTTTTTCTCGGGTACGTGGAGTGGCGTTACTGCGATGTTTCTTTTTCGTCATCATCATCATTTGAAGGTGCGTACATAGACCGCGAAAGCCATAGTAGCGAAGGCTCAAAAGCAGACGTCGCCAATAAATGGTTTTTGTTTCCCAAAATGCCACTAAAAACTTTATTAAGTGATTGCACAACCATAAATATTGTTATAACGTTTTTCTGCTTCAAATTTTGCCTATTAAGTGCGAAATATTGATATTTGTGCTGCTCAAAGCTAAGCCAATAGGAGAAAGAGCCATCGCTTATATTGGATAAATATCACACTGACATGCTGTTTCTCTCTCTTTTTACAATTTATAGTCACAATATTCAATCTTAGGGCATTATTTACGGTAGAACAACGTTTATCTTTGCATTAGTTTTGGCCAAAAGTTGTAGTTCTGCACTCGGTAGCTCACCGTCCCATGATGCTTTGAGCGCCCATGGTGGCTGAACTGGCCGTCTGGAAACTCCATGTAAACGCCCATAGACGGCAGCACAGCTTTCCCTCTAGGTAAGAGTAAGAAACTCTATGGCGGTGATAATGGCAAGTTCGGTTCGTGCAAACAAGTGTTTGCAAATAGCGGCTAGAATCCTGCGCTAATTATCTGTTACCATATTTGAAAAGTAGCCGTCATTATGAGCGATTTTGCGGCATTTCATCTGACGGACTAAATGGTATCATAACTTCTGGCAAGACTCAAGAATGTGAAGCGACTTCTACAAGGCCTACGACATGCTACTCACCTTGCCACGTTACTCTTCGGTAAGTATAAAAAGTTTCTCTTCTATGGTGGTCATCCCGCCCTGTGTAAGTGTTCTAAGGTTGCGTTGGAGTTCAGCTAATTTTTTAGAGCCTATTAAGGCACTGACAAAGACCAACAATGACAGAAACGGGCCCAATGGCCGTCAGCACAGTCTCGCAGCGATGACCGCTGCTGATCTCATTCAAGCGAACTGTCCAAGTGAGGTGATAACTTTTGTTCACCGTAGATTGAAATGAGCTGTATTGGTCTGTTGAACTATGTTTGGATTTGCATGCGGCCCGCAAAAAAAAAACACGAAAAAAAAAAACACTTCATCATCAGATTGTTGGCGCCGATCGGAACCGCCGGTGATGCGACTTCACTGTGACGACGTGAAGCGCTGGTAGTTAGGTTTAAAACTAGAAAGCCAGCCCAAAAATGTGTAAACAGGCAGAGACCAGTGCACCTCTTGTGACTAGGTTTATCCATGTGATTATGTGAGATGCTGCCCCCCACCGAAGTCAGGCACAGTGTTTTTTCTTTTAACTTACGTTAAGCTTCGCTTTACAAAGGGCGGCTATAGTTCGAGAGACTACTTAGCAGGGTAGTCGTTATAAGAATATCACTGTGATAAGAGGAAGGTTCTTTTCACCAGCAGTTTCGCTGGAGGTAGATTGTGCAGTACTGATACCATACCATTAATGCAGTACATTTCATCATTTGGCTTGGCCTGATGCTGCATAGCAGAATCATTTTTATGAATGCTGCTGTTGTCACACTGTAGCACATTTGAAAAGAATCCAGAAATTCTTGCACATTTTTTCGTGCTTTGCATTTAATATGCAACATCAGGGCAACTTGGGGTGATGAGAGCTTTGTTGTTTTTTGCACTCTTTTTGAAAGCTCTTATGTCAGACATTTTTTTGCGAACTGGATGTTATGGAAGATTTGAGGACAAATCATGGTAGCAGCCATTCAAGGTATAAGAATGTGCTTTTAATTCACTTATCACTGCAAGCTTTGATCTGCTCTGTGTAAGCTATGTCTTGGACTCCATCATGGCTCCTGTGACAACACTCGTAAAACCATTGCAGTAAGAGGTCATTATCAACTTGCTTGTGGACTACTGGTGATAGGGTGCACAAATGCTAGTCTCCCAAATCACCCTCATAGTAATTTTTAAGACATGCATTGTGCAGCAGTGGCATTACAGTACTTCATTTCATGCTCTTCAATCCATGTGGGACTTCCCTCAGAACCAACATATGTAATCCTTGTGACTGCTGCAGTATCACCAGGCTGCCTACTTTACTTCATGATTACTGACTGCACTACCTTTGCACTGTCAACCTTACCATGAATAGGCTGGCTTTCAAAGCTCATTAATTTTTGGGGCTCTTACTATAAGTACTGCAGGTTGGTGTGTCTCAAGTAGCATCCCAGCTATTACGAAAGTGCGTGTCACAAAACAGCCAGGCCTCGCTCGCACATTTTACGTGCAACCTTACTGGTTACATCAATAGTTACGAGGCATTGCTCTAAGACCGTGCACTCACGCTGCTCCTAGGACTGCCTTTTTCATTTTTGAATGAAACAGTGGTTGTATGTGGTCTTTTGAGCAATGTGCATGTGCTCACTTAGCATTTAAGTTCCTACAACATTTCACTTGTTTCATTTGGAAGCACTGTTCAGGGAAAATGTTCGTTAGAGACCACATGCTTATAAAACACGACCTGTTCCTCTGTGGATTCCTGCCATATGTGTTGTTCTTGAGTGGCTGCTTTCAAAACTGTTCATCATTAGAGTACAGCAGTGGAATGTTGCATGTCTTCCTGAACAAGGCTTTTTTCCATGCAGCTAACTTCATGACATCACCTGATCTGGAGCTGAAACACACCTGCAGCATTATCCAGTGTTCAAGTTGCACAGCCATGCAATTTGCAAAATGTATGCAAGCATGGAAAATAAAATACGATTTTTGATTTGAAATCTTTGCCCTTGTCTTTGTTTTTGTTGTGTGGTACAAGGCAGCCGCTGCAATGCGATTCTCATAGAACCAATGCACTCGTAGACCAATAGCCTAATGGTACCAATATCCCATAACCAATACCACAATAGAACCAATAACAATATGGGACAAATAGCTCTATTGGCGGCAATAACCCAATAAGGTATTGGTTTTTCTATTGGAAATTTTGCTATTTACGCACACATATTTCCGGACCACATAGGCTCATCCTGCGCTAAGTGCGGAGAGAAAGCCGACCTTAATACTGTTTTCCTTCTCTATACCATCATAATACCAAATCAGACTTGCCATGATTATAGCAAAACACAGCGCTTTCTTAAACATTCAAATTTCAGTTTGAAGTGAAAAGGCTCATGGCATTCACAATGATTTGAAGCTATTTTTGACAGCGTTTCATGAGGCTCAGTGTTGCTTTTTTGGGGAGGGAAAAGCATTCTTTTTTACCCATTTTGTAGCATCTGTGGGTGCTGACAGCCTGTGATCAATAGTATACCAGACCAGTTGGCTTTCAATTATGCAGAGCAAAACTAATTGCAGATAAAGGGAACTCCATTTTATTCTTTTCTGTTCTCTAACTTTTGTGCGAAAGAAGAACTAAGAATTAAGAAGGTTCTACTGTGGTTTTCTGTAAGCAGGTCTGTAAGAGGAAGCTGCCCATCAGCAATTATGAATCAGTTTGCAAACACACAAGATACGTGAACTTTCTTCCTTTGGAAACTTAACCGGTGATTCACCACATGTTGTGCTTTTCTAAGCAGAATTAGCTAGCTGGTTTTATTATTGGAGAAATTGATACATAGTACATGTTTTTCTGCAAAATCTTGTTATTCCTCTTGTTTAAGTAACTTCCAATGATAATATTGGCTGTAAGCGTGCTATATGATTTCCGATGCATGGCAGTAAGGCCTGATGCATTTGCAATTGACCCCCCAGATTATTTTTAAGACTTTTAACAGTGAGCAAAACAAGGTCGCACAAAGCCAGAAAACAAAAGAGCACAGAGTTCAAACTGAGGTTTATCAATTTATGCATGGATAGTATGCGAAGGAGAATTGTTTTTTATGCATGCAAAACATTGGAAAAGAAAATCATTTACTGCCACGTGCAGAGATATAAGGGTGAACGAATTATAGTTCATTATCTTTCATACCAGAAGCAGGCTTGATTAGAGCTCCAGTGCGACACTTTTGAGGTGGTAGACATATTCCTGGGGCTTCGAACGACATACATATTTAGTTAGCATTTTTTTGCTACCCTCTTTATTTTCTGTGTCAGTATATGTATAACTGCACACCATGCATCCTTTGATTTATGACGTGTTTCATGAGACACACTCGTGTGGTGTGAACCGGAAATGTTCAACACATATTTAGCAATTATTTCTTCTGCCAATACACAAACGCCACAATTTTCGGGAATTACGGAAGTGCCTCTTCCTTTATTATTGCTCATGGTGGCTTCAAAGGGTCTGCGGCTAAATGATTAGAGGAAAGAGGATGGGTCAAAACTAGTGCATATTGCTTCCATTGAGACGATTTCAGCATATGTTGTTTTAGGTGACTTCTTAAACTGCTAGTTTGATCGAAAAGCCATCAGCATGGCAGTAGTGGTCAGTGTAGTATGTCAGAAATAATCGGGGGCTGCGTAAAAAAACCATATCATGGCAATTTGTGGTTCTAGTAAATTGATTAATATTTGTTTTGTAGTTGATGACAAGTTAATGAAATCATTGTAATTGTAGAATTATCTGAAAAAATAAGGAAATGGGATTCAGAGGTGTCAAAATTCATAGAATGAAAAACCAATGCTTGATGGTGCTAATTAATAAAATTAGGTAATTGAAAAATAAAATAATTGAAAAATGAAAAATGCTTTCAAAGTCGTCAAACTTCTTGGAATAGAAACCAGATGTTTGGTTATGCTAAGTATTGCTGTAGAAAAGTAAAAATTATATAATAAAAACTTAACAAGAAATTAAAAAGAAAAAAAAAAACATCTGTGCGTGCAAAATGCTATCACATATCATTCCCTGAATGGCTAATTTTTAGCATGCACATGACCACCTGCTATCTACATTTCGTAATATCTTGTACTGTGCTCTAAGGATGAATGTATAACTAATTGTTCAAAATGTTACCAACAAGCAGCTCTTGATGAACACACTCTACTTTGAGGCAAGATATTGAAGTCGTCCTTTTTGATGCAGGGTCTGCTTTGAAGCCTTGCCTAGCTGCAGCTGCTTCGCACCCTCAACCCCACTGCCACTTATCATCTGGGTATGGCTGCTTTGCTGCTCCCAGTGGCCATTTACAAAGCATCTGAAGGTGGAGTGCATTCCCTGCATCCAGATTCACCGCTTGGAGCCTGCCTCACCTACACAAGCCAGCGCTCTTCTAGGACTAATGGGGTATACACCTACAATGAATATGGCCATGCAATAGACTTCTTTAACATAGGTTTGTTACCTACCCTTCTCCAGTTGTGTCCATATTAGTAATCCAATTTGCAGTTTTAATGCCTTGTTTCCTTGCCCTTTCTGATTGCTACCAAAGATTTTCATGACTCATGCCTTTATTGCTTTGGTGCACATGCTGTATGTATCTTGGTTGACCTGTCATGAGACAACCGACTGAAACCGTGAACTCGAAAGGTAGCTCACCTGTATCCCTTAAGTCCATCTAAAAGCCTTTATTGCAGCTAAGATTCATGCAGAATGCCATCCTACTTTAACTTCTCCTAATATATCTTGCACAAATTTGGAAATATGGTTTGCTGTCAGCCAATCCATTCTTTCTAGAAGGTCGATACTACTGCAAAGAAGAGAACCAAACAAACACATGTGGCTCATGCAAAGCGATACTTTCAATTATATTTTTCTTCATTACTGCAGCACATATTTCACAAATATGGAAAAAGATGAACGCCTGCTTTACTCAAATTGGCAGCCCGTTGCTGGATGAAATGCAATGGTGATAAGATACCCCAAATTAAGCAGCTGCAGCATCATTTAAAAATTCATATACTACTTAAGAAAAGTAGGTGGCAGTAAAATATGGAATATCCATTGTAGCATAATTGTCATCAGGAAGAGCAAAATGAAAAAAAAAGTAATTCAAAATTGTCAACAAAAAAATCTGCTTGCAAGCTGAGTAAAAAGTGTCTCAGCAAGGTAGACTGAAAGGTAACTGGCGCTAAAGCTGCTTCAAGCAAAGCAAACATTAAAAATGTCAAAGAAAAAGCATATTTATTTAGTGATTTATTTTGCATGCCCTCAGTCACTAAACCGATGGAATAGGGCGTATCATCAGTAAGGTCAAATGTGGTTGTCTTAGGCCTTTGCTTAGAAGTAAAGCTGAAGCAGTGCTGAATTTCTCATGACATTGTTATACGATCTCAATTTGTTCCAGCTAAAGCTTTTTTTTTTCGTGTGCCAGAATTGTAGCCTCTGTATAGAAGGTGCCATTTTTCATTGTTTTTATTCTTTCACGCTCATGCAGTCTACTGTCAAATTCACTTTCTCATTTGTTGAATGTATATGCAACCACAAGTAAGAGCAAGGTTGTACACAACATTAGTGGTGCATTCAGTGTACAGCCCTGATTTTCTTTTCACATATCTCTCACTTCTTGTGTAGGAGGGTAGGGATTCTAAAAAGTTGATTAGATGTGGAAAAAGGACACCATCTGTGGCCAATCTTTATGTTGTGCAAAATGTAATAGAGATAAGGAACTAATTTCATGCAGTGTCTTACAGATGCATTGTTTGGGCCCTCCTTGTTGGTTTCTTATACCTTCCGCTGTAGACACACTGACATTGCAGAAGATGTGTTTTGTATAAAGACCAGGATAAACTTCCTTTCAGCAGACATTTATTCTGGTTCTGAAATTGCCACTCATAAACTGTGGAAAGATTTTGGTCAGCATTGTGGAAAGGAAATTAGCAACTGTTCCAGGTTTTATCAGCTTTTAATGGAAGCTGTCATGCAGATGGCTTTTTTGTTCACATTCCTTGAATAACAACTTTGAAGGCCAGCTTGAACTGCTCGAGAAAGCAGGTTGCACTCAAACGTTATCTGCAGTGTTGCAGCATGTCTTCTCCAAAAGGTAAAAGAAACGAACCAGATCTGAGTCTTGCAGTCTGAAGACAGTGCATGAAATAAATCCCTATCCCCATGAAATGTCCCGCAATATGAAGATGCACAACGGATATGATGTCTAGGTGGTTTCCTCAACTACTAAACTGCTGGTAATTTGTCCCATTTTGACCAAGAAACAAGATATATGTGAAAAGAAAAATGGTAGGTTAAAATACACCACTAAGGTTGTGCACAGCATTTTTCTGAGCGGTGGTTGTATACACATTGTACAAATGGGGAAGTGCATCAACAGCAGACTATATGAACATGACTAGGCAATAAAAATGTGAGATGGCACATTCCTGAAAAAAGCAACCCTCTGTACAAAGCCTACAATTCTGGCTGGTGCCAAAGCCAAAATAACCTTGGCAACAAATGATTTAAGCTTTTGATATAATTAATTCTGGGGATAAATGTGTTTGCTCTGAACAAAAATTAGCCTTCTTAGATGGGCACGTGTGACTTCTTTCATTGCTTTACTATACACCTTTGCATGCCAGCTCGAGACATAAACTCTGTCAACCTTGTTCTTGCCTCACAGCCAGACTTAATCCAGACAAGGTTGAATGCTAAGACTTCAGAGGCCACTATACAAAGCTATTCAATCTTTCCACTCCCATGTCAATGTTGTGACCACAAAGTATTTTGGGAGCTGCAAGCACATTATGTGAGAAATAACACTGACTAGCAGATTTTCATAGTGCGACTTCTGTTGGTCTCGGTTAATAGCAGTAGTTAGTGTTAACTAATAGTCCTTCAGAAATAAAATGCCACTTTTTAGTGTATGTGCCCCTATTATGCATTTACTGTGATGCAACGAGGCCTTAATTATCTGTCAGAAATTTGTTACAGAATAAGGCAACGTTTCTATGAAGTGAAAAACCATGCTTTTAATGACAAGATTATGTCATGTGCCTAAAAAAATAAACATTTGACTGTAATGCTCTGAAAGAAAATTCTTTCATCAGGACATGCTAGCCAACATTTGACGTAACTCTCAAAATTCTTGGATCTGCTAATCGCTGGTATGCACTCGTTTGCATTTTTTTCACTAATCATTTTAGTTTCTAATTTCTGTCTGGCCGACAAGCTCCTAAATGAATATCTAATTTTTATATGCTCATGGACTGAACTAACTTTGCATGATTACTTACTACCTAGGCCTCGTGTTCTCAGATGTTGGCGATTATTACTTCTCATGGTATCTGCAAACTCATGAATTTAATGCGACCTCATTCATAATGTGCTGTTATTATAAACCTTAGCTGCTTAAAAGGATTAAAATATGTTAGCTAAATTTTAATTTTCAGCCAGTCTATTTTTTTCCCTCCGACTCCTTGAAGCTATGCACAGTGGTGCCATTAATGCCTAGAGCTGTTCAGATCCCTGTTAATTTTTAGCATGCATTTTGCATGGAAAATTTCAGGATATAATCTATCTGCATGACTCTTCCCATCATAATTCTAACTTATTTCTTTTCTCTTTTTAATTAGCAGTTTTCATCCTGCTTGTGTAAAAAAATTCAACTGTGAATTCACAAGTTTTTCACCTGAGTTTTTCTTGTAGACTGATATTCTTTACATTGATTTCGCAAAACCTGTTAGCCATGTTCTTGATTCACTTTAGCTAAGCTGTGATGCATTTGGTCAGGCATTATTAGCATGGATTCATTTCTCTCATTGTCTACTAATAGTACACACCTGGTGTAGAGAATGGCATACTCCCTACTATAGTTGGTGCAATATTCATATGTCTTCAAGCCATGTTAAATAGAGGGTATAAACAAGGGTTACAGATAAATGAACGGGCATATAGTGAGGGCTCTCTGATCTCTACCTAGTGAATTATATGTTTTTATCGCACTGGATATCACTGCACTGTTTTTTACAATGCATTTATGAAATGATGCAATTAACAATAGCATTTTTTCGGCTCTTTTCTAGCCTGGCCACATGGACGAGTACAAGACATGACATATATCTATTACATGCCATCTTTAGAAACAACAAACGTCTTTAGAAATAAAGACGTTTGTTATTTGACGTTATTCCCCATGTGCATGCACTTGGATATGCCATTTGACACTTACCCTATAAACATTCATAATTTGCAAGTTACTGTTGGAAACAGCACACATTTATATGATGTCTGCATGCACTCAGCAGCTTTTGTAGGGACAAGTGCTTCTGCTTAGTTACTGGAGGTTACATAATATGTATCTGTATTGCATCTGTAATGAAGTGATTTGAGGTGAGGTGAGCC
The DNA here is from genome assembly GCA_023969395.1 of Amblyomma maculatum. Lineage (NCBI taxonomy): Eukaryota > Metazoa > Arthropoda > Arachnida > Ixodida > Ixodidae > Amblyomma > Amblyomma maculatum. The sequence goes on from JAJIZL010026130.1 coordinate 31,557, forward strand.
AAAAACAGCCTGCATTTTAACATATGTACTGCATCTTGGGCCATTGGTGGGCCATGTCATTTATTGATGCCATGTTGCTACAATACTCTCATATGATGAAGCTTTGGGCAGTTTGTAATGTGAGGTCTTTTTGTATACCTCTCGATAAAATCTCCTACATCGTAATCATAATGCTCAGTATTTGTGGCTACACAGCATAAATAAATTGTGACTGATTGGTGACCAACTATGTAGTGAACATGTTAATATTCAGGTCATTTCTACTTCAGCTCAAATGACTGTTACAGAGGTAATACACATGTGCATTATGTAATGTTCAGTAACAAGAAAACCGAATCACCTGTCCCCACAAAAGCAAATTTTCTCCATTGCATGCTATACGAAACCCTTCAGTACCAAGCATACAGATATCGTCATACGAGGCCTACATACCTTTCCAGAAACAAAACTGAAGCATCTGTCTTTGGAGAAACACGTGAACACTATACGAAACCTCTGATTACAAAGCATACAGAATTTGTCATATGCTCTGCACATATGGCCGTAATTAGCGCACGGAAAACTCTGGCAACACATTACCAGTGGGTTTTTACGTAAAGTAAAGCTTCTTTTTTCATGAGAAGTGAATAAATATGACTGTCATCTTCCAATTGGTTAAGTGCTGCTTATTATGCACAGCAGAGCTTACAACCCAGGCCAGGAATAGCTACTGGCCTCACTATGGTCACCTTAGCAGCAGTGATTAATTTTCCTGGGCAGAAATTTCTAGCGGCTTAGGTTGCTAACAAACTATAGGCTTGTAGAAGCACAGAAGCGGCCGTCTTTGAAATGCAATTTTGTCTTGTGGGAGACATTAGGCAGCTCTAAATGTAACTCGGCACTTTTTACATAACGTCTTCAGGCAAAGCTGCCCGTATAAAAGAAAAGTTATGGTGGTCGAGAGCAGCACAATCTACCCTTTGTATTTGCTGCATAGAGGAATAGGAATGCTGCATAGGAATGGCTCGCACGGGCCAACAGACGCGAGATCGAGGCCAATCCGATCATGTATCGAACTAGTCGCCGGAGCTAGAAATCATGAATGAAGGCGATGTCGACGGACAGTCACAGCTCCACACGCATAGGGCAGTCACTCGTCCGCGCGTAGCTGTAACAGGTCCGGGCCGCATTGCTTTTCGTTTCTTCATAGCGCGGCCGATTTTTCAGGCACAGCGTCGACGCTTACGTTCATTAGGGATCTATACCGACATCTTGCACACACGTAAAGGCAGCTCACGAACAGCCGCGTCTTTGCTCAGTGGACCGTCGAAACGACAAGACACTCGGTCAGTTCAGCCTGACTGCGCTGCCCACCATCTGCTGTCAACAACAAAATGGCGGATTACCCAGCATGCAGAGCTTCATGCAAGCTACGCCGTTGAGCGACATTGTGCACCATAACGCAGTTTGTAATAAGACTCCCTCGTCATGCACTTCCAGTACGGGGCCGACCCGCTCTCACAGACTACCCACGCATATGTTGGTTGGCGGCTCGGTTCCTGACCGATGGCAGACGCAAGGGGCTCGACTAGAAAGCACAGAACTTCTAGTCGCATTCCTTGTGTCTGCAATCGCCCGATCTGACGAACGTTCGAACGCAACCATTCCCGGAAATCTATGATAATTTGATATGCACAATCTTTGACCGGAATCCACCTTACCAAGCAAGAATATTGGCATCTTTGTTTGTAGGGGGGGGGGGGGGGGGGTTGTGTTTATTGTGGTTATAAACGCGACATTCCACACCTCCTACGTCGGTGTCAGCTCGTTGGCAGTGCCACGACGGCGTTTGTGACAACTCAAGAGCCGACGGTGCGGTGCTTCACTACTGCTCGTTTAATACGTACCTTGAATCGCTGGAAGGTTCGGCGGACGCGGATTGCAGTATTCAAAGGAACGTGTGTTGCCCGTAAGACGACCCTATGATCCCACGAAGCGAGCGGAAATATATCCCGAAGACAGTGTCAGAGTTCATCGGCGGTATGCGTGTTAGGTTCTCATGCTAGAAGAACAGCGGACGCGCCGAAACCTATTCCGACGGAACCTTAGGCTTCTGGCACAGGTGCATGTGGCCATGACCGCGGGTTTGAACACCGTGGAATATGTGTATGTGCTGCAATTTCGTGCAGTTCTACAGGTGCAAGGAGAAACTGCTGGAAGCTACTAGGCCGGCCCGGGTGAAGGAAGTTGGTTTTCTGTGGCAGCAGTGGTTCCCTTGTAGGCGTACAATCGTCTGCAGCTTTAGCGTTCCAGGAAGATGAAGAGGAGGTCAAAGACTGAAACAAAATAAGCTTTCCTCAATGCGTAAGCACAATTTATTCTTGCTAGATACACAAATTACTTAAATATCGAGCAAGAACAGATGCAGGTTTTGCATGAAATACATCAGGCAGAGCACCCATTTCATTTTTTTTACCTGTAAAACTGTGCTCTTGACTGGTTGATCATCTGATCAATCGAGATAAATGAAAGTTTATGAATGAGCAGCTGCTTTCACGCAAAAATTGTATGCCAGGGATAATCGGTCTGTGATAGCCATGATAGATTACAAACGCGGGCTCTCCAAGTCATCTCGCTCAAGTTTAGCTTAGCGTCCGTAGCTAGTTTCACAGCACTGGCCATCAGTAGGGACCCTTTCTACGAGAACGCCTTCGCAAGATACGCAATTTGCATGACAGTTGTTCGCGCTTCAGCCAACAGACTGTGGCATTAACGCGGTCACGTTTTTCGATCTCGCTCTTTTCGCCCCTATGCATCGACGTCGTCAGACTCGTTATGATATTGAGCCATGCCTATTAAAACGTTTGGTTAATCTTGCAATCAAGATACTCGCTGTAAAATTGGTCTACAGATGGGCGGCGACATCATTCAATTTAATTTGGCACACAGTTGGCGCAAAATGAAATGGAAATATGCCTGCAATATATTTTAGTTCACTGCACCTGCCGGTTGTGCGGTGCCATGGCACTGTTCAAGTGTCCTCACCTTTCCTCACAACCCGTCTCAGCTGCATGCTCGAGTGGGTATGTACATACAAGACTGAAGATTCACTGCAAGTCCTTCTCTCAACTCCGAGGTTTTGACTCAGACTATCGCATAAGAAACATACAGTGCCGAACGTTGACGACGTGCCTCTACGTGGACCTACGATGTCTGGATCTCCATTTCTCCGGATGGTAGAGGCACTTCTCGAAGACCTTCTTCGACATTAAGGTCATGCGGCAGTAAAGCTTCTCCGAAGTTTTAGGGTTTTTGCATGATGCTTGCCGAATCTGCGTTGCTTCGCTGTCTTTGATCACTGCTTTTACTTGGCACCAAAGTCCACTCTTCCTCAGCGCGATCACGTGACCGACGCACACACAGGCTACCGCTGAGAGAGAGGGGGAGAGAGAGAACTTTATTGTCCACTGGTGTGGGGCGCAAGCCCGGGCCAGGCACGGCATCACTGCACAGGATGCGTGACAGTCCATGTCGCTGCAGCACATCCGCGGCCCACGTGATGGCGGTCTTCTGCCGCTGACATTTACGCTTCGACTGAACTGCTCTTGCAACCAACACAGAAAGGTATTCTAATTTGTCGGCATTCTGAAGCTGTTAAGGCTAACACCGCTTTATCGTATTTTATACTTTGCCTATATTATTTGCCCATGCTAAATATTACTAATTTCTTGAAGGCTTACAACGTTTGCATGAGGCATTAACCTCAAGATGGCGTACTTTTCTCAGCGAACTCTGGGAAAACCTGATATGTGGGCGTCTGTCGTGTCGCTTGTAGATAGTGTGCACTGCGCGCTGATGCTTGTTTTAATCCAATGAACAGACGAGTTTTATAGCCCACGGACGTGGAGCTTTCTGTCGCCTCGAATGTGGCCGCACCGCCGCCGGAAAAAAACCCGCCAAATTAACGAAATCGGGGGGAACAGAACATTGAAAAAGAAAATAACTATCGGCGGAGATTTACTTCATTATCGGAACAACCAGCCATTATCGAAAACATGGAGCTTGTTGCGGAAAACAAATGACAGTGCAAGCCTCTCGCCGCCAGAAGAAGCCAAGCTCAGAAGCAGTCTGGAAACCATTCCTGGTTCCGCGGGTCCTTTGGCACGGGGCAAAGGAGGTGCACAGAGCAGACACAAGTGGGAACTACAGGGGCATGAGATAAAGAAAGTGGAGTCCGCAAAAATACATCAGTGTCCAGTTGTCGGCTGGGGTAAACTACCTTGCACAACATGAGAGGAAAATGCGAGGGATGACGGCGCGCTACAAGGGTGCCTTGGGCCGTCGGGCGCTCTGGGCTTACAACCGCTGCGAAGTGACGAGAGCCCTGTGGAAGATGGCGGTTCCGGCTCTGACGTATGCTAATGCGGTTTTGTGCATCTCCGCCGGCTCATGGGAGTTTCGCGAGCGGCAGCAGAGGGCAGTTGGCCGGGTGGCCTTAGGAGTGCCGAAACACACTGCAGTGGAGGGAACCCAAGGAGAAGCTCGGTGGTATTCATTCTTGGCGCGGGAGGTGGCAGCTAAGGCAACGTATGAGGCCCGACTGATGCGACTCCCGAAGATCAACCTGGCACATCAGACACTAGTTCACTTGGTATACGCTGGCATTTCGACGAAGTGGACTGGGCCGACAGCGAAGGTGCAGGAAAGGTACCACCTGCCAGCGGCATGCCTCTCAGAGGTACCTGTGGTAAGAAAAAAACAACAAACAAACTGAAAGTAAACGTTGAAGGTGAAAACCAGCGAAAAGAGGACACGTTCACAAGGAAGGAGTGCAACTGTGCACCAACTGGCCTAACAAGCTACGCTTCTTGAAAGTGAAAGAAGCGGAGACGGCTGAGTGGATGCTCAAGGCCAATTCGAATCCATCGCTGGCATTGTACAGCGCACAAAAAATAGGGATCGGTCTAGAGCCATGATATGACAAACCCACGGGGAGCGTACTGTAGGCGGAAGTCTGGTGTGGAGCTCTGAGGACGCGGCAGTGGAGAGCGAAGTTCACGAGTGAGTGCCTACTGGACTGCGCCCTCTGCGGACTGGAGGAGGAGACTGTAGAGCAAGTGATTCTGCAAAGTGGTTCAATTACCCCCTTCGCCTCGCACAGCGCCGCTACCCTTTGCGTTGGGCTTTTCAGGCACCAGCAGTGCGGCTGCGATGAAAGGCGAGCCAGAGTCATCCGAAAGCGTGAACGCAGTGGAATCTTTGGGAGCCTTTGTGGATTGATTGATTGATTGAACGTCCTCTATTGAATAGGAATGTTCATGGTCATGGATGGGGGTAAAGGGGAGTATGCAGAATCTTCACTGTTTGCACAGGTCTTCACTCAAGTCATATTGCTCTGACCAGGCCACTAAGGGAGCCATACTTTTCAAATATCATCTGTGTGTTAGCATCAGTTTCTAGAAGGGAACGGTAGTTCAGGCGGTAGGGTTCGAGCTCGGAACATCCAGTAGAAAAAGCAGGGCAATCCCAGAGTAGATGAGATATGCCGCCGCGCGTTAGAGTCGTACAGTGGGGGCATGTAATCATTTCCTCTGTATGCTGACGCCAGCGGCCCATAACACGTGGCGTGTAAGCAACGTGGGCGATGAGCTTATTCAAGAAGACTTCGGGTGAGGTGGGTTTTTCGCATAAAAGGTGGGTGTGGTGTGGTCACCTGCATGCGGTGCTGACGGAGACTACGAAGACTGGTCCGTGTATAGTGCATAAGGGCAAGAGAAGGGGTGTGTTTCACGCCCAAGGTCTAGTAATAATGAAGCAAGGGGGTGGGGAAGTGAATGTGGACGTCCAACCTGCCAAGGCAGCCGCGGCGTGTGCCGCCGCATTGCCCCCTGATTCGTCCGAGGGACCTGAGGTCCATTGAATAACGACAGTTCTGGTCACGAGTTGGTGGCGTTTAAGGAGGCGCTGTATGGCCGTAGCAGTTGCATCTTGCGAACCCTGAGTAGCGATTTCCTTGTAAGCTTCATAGGAATCAGTAAGCATACGTATTGAGTGCACAAGAACGCGGCCGGAGTTCTAGTGGACGTGAGGAGCGGCGAGACCGGTGAACCGCGGAGGGTCATCAGAAAGTGCGGGAGGTCGGGCCGGACAGAGAGGAATGTGAAGAGCACTTCAACATCTGGAAGGCTGTGGAAACAAATACCTTCCGAGACCTTTTTGTTCTGTTTCTTTTTAGTGCGTTTGTTTTCTTAGTGTTTTTGTTTTGGTCAGATCCCTTTGTGTGATCGCCCGTTGAAAATGGTACAGCATAATCGCCATTGCCATTGCCTTGAACGGGAGCGCCGGTAGTTCACTATAGCGCTGGGCTGGAAGAAAGCTTCGGCGGCGCCTTGAAGCTCAGCGAGCCACTATTCGAGATGTTTGTGTTGTTACCCAGTTGTTGATCACCTAAAATAAATGCACTCGTTCTCACATAGCCGCCAGCCACTCGAAAGCCAGAGTCAATGTATGTCGAGCCCAAGCAACTAACGTCCACCGCAGGCTGGCCATGTCAAGTATGTGCAGAAATACTGGAAAGATTAACTGCCGGATCTTAGGTACCGAGACTGGATACTGGAAGTTCCAATTGCAAATGAACACTCTTTGTGAAGTTAAAAAGTCATAGGTTTCACCTATTGAATATATGAGGAACGAGAAAACATCCCGCCATTCAATTGCAATGATCGAAGCCACTCTTGTCCCTGGAGCGGTCCTGATAGCCCAGCGACATTCTGAGACATCAATGCTTGCGACAAAATATTTTCTTTGAGCTGGCCGAGTTCACTCTCTCCATGATGGAGCTACTCTAGTTGCAGGTAGAAATTGGACGAACTCTCGGTCAACTAAGCATTATCAAATGTAAACAGCGAAACTCTTGTGAACAGAAAGGACGAATCTCGTTTTAATTGATAGAGCCGGCCTGCGAAGGCAGATAAAATGCTGCTGCAGCTACTAGCTGCACGCAAATGAAATCCGAAAGATCGGCACGATACGAAGGTGAGCGTTGGCAGCAATGCTGGAATCTCGCCTTTAATCGGTGTTCCGTACAGTCGCCCCACAGAACGCCCGGCAAACCAAGATGATTCAGACGACTTTTTGCGTGTGAAAGAACCTGCAGTCATTAGTTTGCAGCCAAGAAAAAAAGAAAGTGCTTTTGCATCTCTAAACATACAAAATGAAGGCAGCATATTCCCTAAAGTGAAAGTATTCGTAGTCTGTAGCTTCTAATAAAAAAGAAAAAGTGCTTCGTAATATAACTCAATAGAAATTATATATCGTTTGCTGACAGATTCACAAAATAAAATGCATAAAACGTAACTTCTTTGAGCAAATATTGATTTAGCGGTTTTTGGTGGATTTGGGAGCTCCCTATTGCTGGTTATCTATTTTTGACTTGGAAGCACTGATTTTGAGCGTTCACGTCACTATACACTTTCTCGAATTTATTCCTATTTTTTTAATTTTATTTTGCGATATCGAGTGCCGATGTCTAGCGCTAAATCCGGCTCCGCGACGTCGACGGGAGCTCTCATTGGCTGTTCAAAACAGCGGCGACGTTTGCATGAGGCATGTGGAGTTTTCCTCCGTAACGGTAGCGCAGGATGTCCCAACACTAGAGAGGCCCGAGACGGCGATGCGCTCGGACGTATAGTAGGGAGAACGAGAGCAAACAGCTGCTTTTCCTTTAATTTTTTATGCGTTGTGACTCCTAGGCCTTGTCGGAAACTTGTTTTTGCCTGTGCCCTTGAAACCAAATTGCAAGCAATTAAGGTTTGAACTTTTAGGGCCCATAAATGGTATCACGTACGCATAACCAAAGGTTGAGGGTAAATTATATTAAGGTGAAAGCCCTTTTAGGCTCATAGAACGAAATCCTGTGTTCGAGATCTGTTCGAGAGATCTGTCATATTCCACGAGAATCCGCGAAAGGTGTTCTTGCCTTGCGTTCCTGCCATCTGCAATCCCACACTTGAACGCGCGCCAAGGAACGCCACGCGACAGGAGCGATGGTGTACCGTTCAAACTCCCACTTGTCGAAAGTGTGAGAGAGACTGCATCTTTCCTTTTCTATAAACCAATTATAATGATATGTAGCACTGCAGCGAACGCCGATAAGAGGCAAATGATAGTAGAGGAAGGCTAGGCTTATTCTCGTCTTTAGACATCAAGAGACTCTGTAAGTTTTTTTAACTCCATATGTATATATTCAATCGTAACGCGAAGTGTTCGCTCTTTCGCGCACGCACGAAAGGGCTATTGGAGATTTGCGAATAACATGAGGCTATGCGCAGTCCGATGGGAACATCTGGAACACGGCCAACGCTGTGAAGTCAAACCTCGTCCCGTGCTTCTCAAAAAGGTTTCCTGAAACATCAGATTGTGTGCGCACCCTTTCGGCCCTGGATTTTTTATTTTGAGCATCGATCTTTTTTCGGTGTGTTTTTTGTATCAATATGGTCCAATAACGACGCAGTAAAAATGTATTGCTTCCAGTGCAAGTATTTTTGGATTTAGAGAGATGGCGTCAAATTCGGACATCAGGACTCAGTGGGTGTAAAATGCGAAAACGGCCGCTTTCGTTACTGCAAGTCTCAATGAAGAAGTGAATGAAAATATGTTTGTTTTTTTGCAATGTGCAGGACTCGTAAAGCGATCTATTTCCTTCTGCATTATACAGTTCGTTATTTTAATGAAATTGTCAGTACCACACAGGGGACAAATAGTTCCATTTCAGCCAAATAGCCAAATGCAGCGGCGCTATCTGTTGGCCAAAAAGAAGAAACAGTCCGTTTTCGAGCGCACTGTATTCGCGCTGTCAAGAAAAACTACCGAAGCACGCTGAATTGTTCCCAGAATCTAGGATACGCACACTTGCGGCAAGTACGGTGGATGCTGTCAAAGTAAACGTTACTAGACTAGGTTGGTCCTACTGCCACCCTGCTTCCGGGAGAGCCACTGTGTCACAGGAAAAAGGAGAACAAAATGCTAAATAAAAGGTCAAGTTAACGAGTAAATTTATTATCCCTCTTATTTTCTCCGTTTGCTGTTGACAAATCGATTCCAACATTCATGCTCCGTGATAGAAAAAAAAAAGACCGACAGGGTTAAAAGGGTGCAGCAGCGGCGTACGATGTAAAAAAAAGAAATCATTCATTTTCACAGCAACCATCACACCCTCGTGCATAGGTTTGGAAGGTATTTTGCACTAGTTTCGGGGAGTGCAAGTTTGCAAGCACGGAAACAAACCCACGAGGGTTACCTTTGCAGTACCAACTCTAGCTCAGAGCTTTAGTTGGCCGCGCTGCCACATTTGTCTGACCAGAAGTAAAACTAAGCCAACAGGAACAAAGTTAGGTTGATTTTATCCGCTTTTACTTTTTCTGAAATTGCTATCACGCATGATATGTCCTCGGCATACGTCGTCGAAAATGAGATGCTGGAATGATTCTGCTTTTTGCTTATGATTCCCAACTAGGAGAAGGAATGGGAAAATGCACTGAAGACACACATATACGCAAGAGAAGAACACATAGAACAGGGCGAGCCAAAACAAGGATTCCGAGAAATGCCGGTGTTTACCTTATATTGTCACGAGTGGCTACAATCTAAAAACAAAAAAACAACAACAACAGTATTGTCATAGCATACAAAGGCGTTTTGTGAAGATGCGGGCGTAACTGGCGCAGTTTCTCTTTAAATATACATATCTAACACTTCAAAAAGGACTACGAGGTTATTCTACACCAGTTCGCTCCAGATCAAACGTTTATTTAAATTATTTCTTGAAAGTTGCAAAATTTATCGTTTGATTACAGCTCCTGTATAAATAAAAAAAAATAACTGACAGATAGAGGGAAAGCATGGACTATTTTTCACCTTACCTAATTTAATTTGGTGTAAGTGCTGTTTTTTACCCTGTACTTGCCTGGCTGTGGCTGCGGGCCTGGTGCACTGCAGCTACAGCGGTTACAGCCAAGGAGGTTATAATCTCCTTGGTTATAGCTGCACGTGCGGCGCCTTCTTGAAGCCGGCACGTGAAATGGCAGAGGTAATACCCTGGCCACCGCAATCAAAACCGGTGACGGTGCGCTTGATCTCTGAGGCAATGGATTCAGCAGGTTTAACAAATTATCCCGGAGTCCCACTTGAGAACTACAGGCATAGGAACCCTTACTAGCGACAGCAGGCAAATTAATTGCGGAACAAGGCTGAAAAATGAGGGGGGGGGGGGGGGGGGGGCAAATGTCAATGTTTTCATCAGCAAAGTGTGGCATGTGATGCAGTTTTTTTCACTGTTCAGGTGTCAATACACAAAAGATAAGATACACAGGGACTTTGCAGTTTTGATCTGGGATTCAACTTATGGGAAAGCAAGTCCAACCAACCTTTTTCGCCGCGATGGCGATGGTGGATTCTCTTTTTGGCGCACTTATTTTGCGTCAAGTTATTAACCGTTTCTTATCCTTACGGATGTAGAGGATCCATTTCTACGTACCGTTTGTCGAATACGCTTGACAGGAGCTTTGACAATGTTCGTGTTAACTGCTTGTCACGTCGCTGGTGGAACACGTGGTTATTTTCGTAAAGTTATTCAAGCAACAAGGTTTTTATGTACTCGATTTTCAATGGAATATTTTACTAATGCCACCAGAGAAAGGCTGCATACTAGTAATTATACTCTGCTGGGCCGCCGCTGGACCTTCAGGCCAGCCTCCACATGGTTGATGTAGTCGCGCATCTCTCTGGAAGAGATTCCGTGCATACCTTTATCACCACACAATTTCTTGCAGGAGCGTTTATCTGGCGGCGGAATTAAATGATTTAATGCACCGCAAATAATGCGTAACATCGAATTTTGTTCGCAAACGAGGGGCATGCGCATCGGAACTTTGGACAAGTTAAAACTTCCAGTTGGGCTAGTTGGTAATTTCTTGTTGGAATCATTTTACCGCTACAAAATTATTCCGACAAGAAATTGGACAAGTTAGTTCTCAACGGCAGGTCCTCGGGTTTTCTATTTGTTTAGGGAGCTTGTACGAACGCTGTGCACTCTGGGTAGGCCGCCATATTCCCCTACTTTGCAGCAGACGACGACGCAGGAGACGATGCAACTGCATGTAGCAACGTATAGGTTGTATTCACTGTCGGCTGCCGCGCGGGGGACGACGGGAAAAATGAAGCATTTCCGCTTCCGGTTCGCCATATCCTTGGTCATCTCGTCGTCTGCTGAGGTTTCGTTTGGGTAGTTCGGAAGATCCAAGGTGCTGTGAACGCTGTAATTTGCTACAATAATGGTCAGTTGCGCTGCCTACGGAGGCGGCAATAGGTCCTGCAGGTGTGAAAACTCCGCGAACATACGGCTGTCAACTTTTTGGGGTCGACACCTGCTGTGGCGGGTCTTGCACTGTTGCTTCTGCTGCGTCGTTTTGCTAAAGCATTGCCGTGCTGACTGCCCCACCCGATGTGATATAAACGCGGTTGTGTATGTGCAAGTGATCGCGCTTACTCAATGACAACTTCATAAACATGCTACTTTCAACCCTTGGAGGAGAACCTTTCCGACTTCTGCCCTTCTGCTCCCGGTACGTGTATGCAGCGTAACTGCAAGCGCGCTAAAGCACTAGAGGAAAGCGAGCAATACCTTCAAGCCGTTGCACGTTACTAATTATAGCTCTTGCGAGGTTTTCTCTGTGACTGTGGGTACCAGACCACGCACTGAACAGACATACCGCTGCGCTCACTGCAAGCGTAGGGCTACGATGATCGGGATACAGAACAGTGTGACGCCCGTTCATGCCTGCTTTGTAGCTGCACTAGTCAGTCCATCAAAGCCCGCTTTCCTCTGGCGTTTTAGTAGAATATATGTTACGCTGTACATGCTTAGGCGCCAGGCTGTGGCTGGAATGCTCTCCGCTACAAAAAAAAAAAAGAATAAAAGCAAAAGGAAAGTGTCGTTCGTGCATGAATCCGGAGGCGAACTGCGAAAACGCTGGTCGCGGACGGAAGCAAAGCGGCGGAAATCGCTGACTTAAGGGTCACGTCTATAGTATCCTAGAATATTCTAGCTCACTATAGTTACGCAATGCCAGATCACGATAGTGCTTCACGATTTTGTCCGTCGTGTGACTCCACCACACGTCAACTTTGGTATGCGACGACCGGGCAGCGTCGCTCACGTGACCAAAAAAATAGCGGATGGCGCTCGTGCGATGACGTCATGTGGTGCGATGATGTTATGTAAAATGAGCCTATACTGCGTGGAGACCGAGTGTGCAGTTTTGACAGTTGATCGAGCTATCACGGGGTCACTTTGTTGGTGTAATACGTGCGCGCAAAATGTCTGAAACTTCCATGGGATCATGCGCCACGACACTGTGCCCGAAAGATCGCGTGCGGTATGAAGAGAAGATAAAACAGTGTGGCGTGTACCCTTTCACGCTAGGCGCGGACGACTGTGCCATGGATGTGAACCTGTGGCCGTGTATCGACGTCACCAACATCCATGAATTTCGTGTTTTAAGGACAAGTTTCATAACTCAGCAGCAGCTGAAAGCCAGGAAAGGCCTTGGGGGTCACAACTAACTACCGAGTGGTTTGGTGGAAGCCGTGCGTCAAAGTAGTCACAGGCCATTCTCAAAACACAGGTAAGCATTTGAAATGACATTCTGATGAGATACCATTTCGGTGAGATGCTAATTTTGTTGTGATATTTGCTCAGGTCAACCACTCGCAAAGCATAAAAAAGCCTCCAGTGGAAGTATGAATTCTTGCCGCAAGACGCACGGTTGCGATAATGTAAACAAATTGACCAGTGCGACGTACGGGCTGCCGTACGTCGATAATCGTTTACGTACCTGAAACGTATTGTATTATACTATTTACCTTTTAACCTAAACTGTCATTTCTCCCTGTCGCTCACCTCTTTGATTTCTCCTGCCTGTCTTCTTGCTATCCCTTTATTTCCGCCGCCCCAGCTCAAGGGCTTGAGTTCATTTCGATAGCAGATACCGGAGCAGGCAAATTTTTTTTGCTTTCTTTATTATTTTTATTTTATTCTATAATAATAATAAAACCACTTACTACTACCTGACACAAAATGAAGTGCACACACTTGGTATTTGTCCGGACTGCTGTGTTAACCATGTCTGTTGATGCGTGCAAGCCATTCTCGCACGGCGACGTTCCGATCGCTCCTTGGTCTTGCCGCATTCGTGCAAGCGTACCTTTGGTATTTAAAAAAAACCCGCAGTCGTCTCGTCCGGACTTCAGCTTTAGCACTTTAGTCTGCTTTTGGCTGTTGCAGCCCATGACCGCTCAATAAACCATCACTTTGGCACTGTTTGCGCGGCCCGCTCCCCGGTCGACTGCTGCACTCTACAGGAAAATGGCGGACTACCCAAAAGTGCAGCTTGCACGAACGCCGAAAGCGCTATGCATTCTGGGTATTCATGGGTAGTCCTACATTTTCCTGTACAGTGCAGCAGTCGACCGGGGAGCGGGCCGCGCAAATAGTGCCAAAGCGATGGTTTGCTGCGTGGTCGTGGACTGTAACAGCCGAACGCGGACTAAAGCGCAAAAGCTGAAGTCCGGATGAGACGACTCCAGGTTTTTCAAAATACCAAACGTACGCTTGCACGAATGCGGCAAGATCAAGGAGCTCTCGGAACGTCGTCGAAGAGAACGGCTTGCACGCATCAACAGACGCGGCATTCACAGCAGTCCGTACAAATACCAACTGTATGCATGTCATTTCCTGTCAGGTACGTAAACAATTATCGATGTACGTCAATCCCGTGCGTCGCACTGGTCAATTTGTTTATTTTTCCGCAGCCACGCGTTTTGCGGCAAGAATCTATACTTCCACTGGAGGCATGTTTAAGCTTTGCGAGTGGTTGACGTGGGCAGAGATCGCTACAAAATTAGTATCTCACAGAAATTGTATCTCGCCAGAATGTCATTTCAAATGCTAACCTGTGTTCTGAGAATGACTGTGTCGTCTGTGACCGCTTTGACGCACGGTTCGCGCACCCAACCACTTGCTACGTAGTTGTGACCCTCAAGAGCTTTCCTGGCTTTTAGCTGCTGCCCAGTTACGAGACTTGTCCTTAAAAAAAAAAAATTCATGGATATCGGCGACGTCGATACACGGCCACAAGTTCGAATCCATAGCACAGTCGTCCGCGCCTAGCGTGAAAGGGTCCACGTCGCACTGTTTTATCTTCTCTTCATACCGCACGCGACCTTTCGGGCACAGGGTCGCGGCCACCGTGGTCGCGGCGTATGGTCCCAAGGAAGCTGCATACATTTCGCGTGCACGTATTATACCAACAAAGTGACTCCGCGATAGCTCGATCGCCTGTCAATGCTGCGCACTCGGTCTCCACGAAGCTGCTACATGCAGCTGTATCTCCTGCTGCGTCGTCGTCTGCTGCATAGTACGGGAATATGGCTGCCTACCCAGAATGCACAGCGTTCGTGTAAGCTCCCTATATGGCATATTTCTATCTGCAGCTCCAGAGCTGCACAATAATTGAGCGTCCTCCCTCCTCTTGCGTACGCCTATTGCGCTCGTAAGCAAAGGTGGGCATTTGACCTCAGAAACCTCGACCTCACCTCAAACTCAAAAAATATTTGGTGACCGCACTCAACCTCAACCTCATCAGTTGAGGTTGAGGTCCCCTAGATGACCTCACCTCACTTTTCAGGTGACCATTGGCGACCTCACTCAACCTCACCTCAAACTCAAAGTGTGAGGTTGAGGTCGGGCGCTCGACCTCAAAAATAAAAACAAAAAAGAATCATTAAATTAAACAATAACTTAAAGCAAATATACATTTCTCAGTAATCCTGGAATATATAGGCAAGCCAGAATTTTTTCGTATAAAGGCTGTATTTTACTCTTAATTTTATACAACAATTAATATCCCGGATAAAAGCAGAAAAACTCCGGAGACTACATATCCAATTCTGCACTAAAGTGGCAATCCTTTCCCCCTCCTCGCCTACCCTTTTGTGGTCGGTTTCATCCTAAGGCCTACATGAGTGCCACGTTACTACGCATAGGCCCATAATGCAATACAAAGAGTTCATCCCATAATAAATAAGATTCGTATCAGAAATAAAACAAGCCAGTTCTTACTGTATACTGAAAAGACAAATGCTGTTGACCCTATGTGACGATGACAACAACGACGATATGCTCTTTTTCTTAATTCGAAAAAAAAAAATTGATGATTGCCAAGCTTTTTTTTTTAATACACTGTACATTGTCTTGCGAGCGAATACATTAAATTAGGAAAAAATGGGAATACAGTCGTGCCTCGTTAGTATGGACGCTTTGGTTTCCGAGCAAAACTGTCCATAAAGCGAGTCATCCATAATGACGAATCATGAATAGAAACGAAAAGTATGTAATTTAGAAAAAAAATTATAATTAATGGCCGAGCTGTCGATGCTACCCCCTTCTCCATAAATCCGTCGACCCGAAACGTCATGTCTGTTCTTAAACCTTGTCAGCCATCCTCTTGAGTAGCTGAAGTCGATAATGCCTTGACAGAGCGTAGAATAATATTTCTCAGTAAACATCACCCTGTTTTACTGAACAAATATTCCGTAAGCCATCACAGGTAAAATCTATCAAGACGGAGGAGAAGGAACGGTACGCACCTATAATGTTGCCGAGGCAGCGAACCTTCTTTTGAAGCATTTCGTCGCTCACGACAGCACCATTTGCGCGCACATTCCCGAACCAAATTAACAAGGATGACTCCATTTCTTCGAACTGTGCTGGGCGCTGTCGGACTGTGGCTGACGCTGCAATGCCGACGTTGAGCCATTTATCGGAGTCCTCTAGTATAGATGCTACCGTGGACCTGGCGAAGCTGAGGCCTAGTTGAACTTGGGTCCAGTCCCTCACGGCTTGAATTGACTGAGATTGCGTTTGCCGCTTGTATTCATAGATTTCCCGCTTCGCACCCAAGTTCAGCTCCGTTCTTTTTCGTTTAACCTCCATCATGCCAAAAGTCGGGCTAAAGTTGAGGGTTACAGGCTCCTGATCCTTTGCACTCTTTTTGCCTAGCTAGTTAACCTCCCTGCCTTTCCGTTCAGATTCTTTCTTTTTTTTTTTTTTTTTTTTGCCTTGTACTGTTTCTGTAAGTAAGCGAGGGAGTCAAGTTGAAACGCTACTATACAGAGAGCTATCGAACAGCCCTCTCCTGTGCCTTTTGTATGTGTTCCTATGAAAAAAACACTGCAAGCTTAAGTACAGTTTAGAACGAAGGCTAGTCGACTATAAAGAGCTCAGACCTTGTCAAGGCCGCATTGTTGACTCAAGGCGAAGCCGACATGCGGACCTTCCGGGGTGCAAAATGTGGCAGTTCGGCAGCGCAACAGTGACGACAACCACAAGCATGAGAAGGAAGGGCGTCCAGGACGGGACGCCCGGTCCTAGTTGCGTGCTTGTCGCTTTCTTTTGTCGCTCTACTTCCTGAGTGTGTCTTACCCGACCGAAAAGCGTTAACGGCTTCATGGAACACATTTTGTGTTCTGGGATAGAAAAACTTCAGTTCCCACCCCCACTTTTGGCGCTTGTCTTTCTTCCTATTATTTCTTTCTTACGCTTTTACCGGCCTCTCTGTTCACGTTTAGCAGAATTTATTGCGACCACATGTTACTGTTTTCCCTACTGCGGCCTCTCGTTGCGGTGCTGCCGCTGCACCCAGAAACCTCCCGGTTCCCTCCTTTCGAGGTCTTTTTTAGCTGACCCTCGGTTTGCTGTGTACGTTCCTTTCCACTCTTGCGCCCCCCCCCCCCCCTCCCCTTCCTAAAACGACGACACGCCCGCTTTGGTTCTTTCCAACTCCACAGGGCTCGTTCAGGCATCCGGCCGTATCGGTGATTCCCGGCCTGCGCACCCTTCTTTAACTTGCGTTCGGACTCCCCTGCTTTTTTCAAACGATGTCCATATTAACGAGACAAAAATGCATGGGCCGAGTGGGCTGTGTGCATTCTTCCCCTGTCCATTGTTCAGACAATGAGTTTTCATATTAACGAGGCATAAATACATTGAAAAAGCTTCGCCCCCAAAAAAACTGTCCATAACTCGGGTCGTCCATATTAACGGATGTCATATTAGCGGGGCACCAATTTTCCATAACAGCCACTCATGAAACGACTGGTCGTGAAGAGTAAATCCCTCAACAAAACAAACAAAAGAGTAAAAGACAGCAACACACCAAATAATCATAAAACTCATTGGCCGAGTAAACCTTCAGAAAATTTCAAAGAGGAATGCTGTTTATGTAATGAGGTCCCAACCGGCCACTCCTAAGTTTTTTTTATAATTCTGTGATCGCGTAGCGTATTGCAAAAATTGGCGGAATTGCTTCTTCGAACACCACGCTTACATTAAAAAAATTACAAGGGTCAGAACAGCTAGGAAAGAGGGTTAAACGTGAACCACTTTGCTGTCGCGAACACCGCCTCGCCCGTCAAATTTCGCCGGAACAAAATGTCCAACTCCCACCCGCTTCAAAAAAGAAAAAAAAAAAAGAAAACGATATAAATACTTGTACGTCCGAACTGAATACTAGATACCATTTCGCCAACAAGTCTGGGACGAGCTTCTTTGTGGTATTCACTTGTTTTCCTTAAAAGACTGAACTGATAAATTGCACGGTGGTGTCTCCGAAGCTGTTTCGCCGTATGCACCGTAGGTGCATCCAGAGAAATTGTTTCCCCGTTAGTGTCGTACAGTTACAGCACATAAACGTGAAATAAAGACAAGTACAGCAGAAGGGAGGCGAGAAAACAGCCCCGAGGGACCGCGCTCCTTGCTGTGTACGCGCTTCTCCCTTCGCCGTCCGTCTTTAGGCATCTGGTTTTGCTCATGCGGTGAAGGCCGAACTGTCACCAATACACACCAAAAGCAGTGACGTATGTGTGTCAGCTCCCCTTTCAGAGAGTACATCGCGCTTTCCAATACTTGCAAA
The DNA here is from genome assembly GCA_023969395.1 of Amblyomma maculatum. Classification (NCBI taxonomy): domain Eukaryota; kingdom Metazoa; phylum Arthropoda; class Arachnida; order Ixodida; family Ixodidae; genus Amblyomma; species Amblyomma maculatum. Next base: position 49,565 of record JAJIZL010026130.1, read on the forward strand.
ATAAAAAAGAGAAAAACTAAATGACCACGCTAGTAAGTGGAAAGGAGGGTTGTGCTATGGGCCTCTGAAAAGATGTCAAAGAAAGAGCCAAATGTGAGGGAAGAAGCCTGTTCTCTGTTCGGCAGTGCACGAACTTAAATAACATAGAAGAAAATATATATAAAGAAATACCATGTTGACGAAAGTAATAACAAATGTCGCACATTAAAAACAGAAGAGAACTGCCCTTCCCAGAGCGTATAGAAGGCTTGAGACATCGACTTAGTACTGCATTCCTCAGTGCTAGCATGTAATTGGTTTCATTCACAGATATCTAAATTGATTTTTAAAGAAAAAAACGAATGTCTGAAATTATTATTCCGACATCTGACCACAAAAATTTTCATCCGATTGATTTGTCCGTCTCGAGCAGACGGCAGCATAAAAGAGACATGCTCAGTTTGTCACACCAATTCATCCGTCTAGACACCAAAATGTCGAGCCGGAAACCATCTCAATACTTTTTAGCTCATAAAAACATATAGGAGAACGGTTTTCTCTTGTTTTTTCTGCGCCTAAATAAAAGATTTCAAGAGAGACTTGATATTATGAAGGTAAAAATCCCTTACTCTCCTCCCTCCTGCATTGCTTGGTTTCACTAGAATTTGAGAGAGAAACAAAGGGCCTTAGTGGTGCAAAAACTTTTTTTTTTTTTCATTGGAGCTTTACTGCATACAAGCCCTATATAATTTTTTTTTCTCTTCTATCTAGGCAAATGGTTAACATGCGCAGGCTTCTTTCCTGTATACCAGCTGCATCTTATAAACTGTGCCGTCCATTTCATCCTCTTGCATGTTTTACCGCTATATTGGTTATATAAGGAACGCTAGCACCTTCATCCCATTGCAGTTGTTCGGGGCCACCTATGAATCTGTTAGAAGGAACAAGCAGCACAAGACCAAAGAGAGGTCATTCTGGAGATTATAAGAATATAAATTTACAGGACCGGAATATAGAACCATGGCGTACAATTCGAAAGGGAGGACCTCGATAAAATACTCAGACGGTATTGTGCCGGTTTTCCTGGTTTGTTCATGTTTCCTTGTTTTATCTGTTAGTATCACGTTCTCTAACGTTTTCGCTGCACCATTTGCTGTTAGGTTTCCGTGTAATGTACAGCGGGATCGAATGTAAAGAACCAGCCGTGACATTAGCGCCTGGTAACGGGCATGCACACGAAAAACAGTTCTGCTCCGCAAAGACAATTTGCTTCGCTTTTTAGTTTGCTTGTTTGTTTGCGGCATCCGACAAACGAACCGCGGGTCACTGTGAGTTATGTGCCGCTCCTGGGTGTTTGAGCCGGCGGCAAGCATCGGCACAAACAAGTCAGAGGAAACGGGGGTGGCGGGCGGGGGGCACGAGGAGTTCGTGAAGTAAAAAAAAAATAATCTCCTTCCAAGAAGACCACAGGGAAGCGTCCTCGGGCAGCGGCATCCGGTCGTCCGAACAGGGGGTAACCGAACACCAAGAGCCGGCGGGCATACCGCGGCAGTACGCTCGAACTCCGCGTCAAAAGGGGCGCTCTTCGAAGTAAGCCGCGGCAACAACAAAAAGCATGGACCTCACAATTTCGACCTCACACAATGACGACGTCACTCAACCTCCAACTCACGCGTGAGGTTGAGGTCCAATTTCGTGACCTCACTCAAAAAATTTCGAGCTGTCGCCAACCTCCCCTCAACCTCACCTCACTCCGTGAGGTTGAGGTCGACCTCATGAGGTCGAAACCTCATGAGGTTGCCCATCTCTGCTC